>BQNB010065180.1:0-35033 GCA_026074375.1 Tanacetum coccineum | reverse complement strand
AGCATAAACATATGAATTCTTTGAAGGCCAATATTATATTAATATTACGAATAGCAGTATTAATATAAACTTATACCTTTCAAGTATATACACGCAATACCATTCTTAGTAAAAGCATGCCTGAATCTAAAGACCGCCAATGCACGCCTGAATCTGAAGACCGCCAATGCACGCAGTATTAATATAAACTTATACATACCTGAATCTGAAGACCGCCAATGACCGCCAATGCCTGAATCTGGATCACCACGAACATCCTGTGACCACAAACTATTAAAAGACCTGTGAATTTTTATAAATATGCAATTCAGGAGTGTATTTGAGCTTTTTAATGGGTTTGAAAGAAAATCCATTTATTTCATCAAGAGTGTAATACGAGTAATAGTTGTGTTAACCTTTATAGATATAGAGGTGAATTATATGCTAATGCAAAAAAATCTTACTGTTGCACAGCTATGGGGAACTTGTAGCTCTCCTCATTCTTTCCTTCCATATCAGAATCCAAAATGAACCCGGTGTTTTATTGAGGTACAATTAAGATGCACATTAACGTCACAAATCTCCATTAGTCTCTTAGCATCCACCAGTCAGCTGATGCCTTCACAATCAATCTACACAGACCAATACAATATCATAGTTAGAATAAGATATAGTGATATACTAGTACAATTTTTAAGTCAGGTCATACGGGTATTTTTTAACACAGGTTAGATTCACCTGTAAGAGGGCTATTTGGTACTTTACTACCACTTGTTGGACTCAAGCTTTCCTTTGGGGTTGGAGTGATACCATTCCTTTCACATGATGGTTTTAGAATGTGAAGTTTTCCACCAGCGGATGATGCTTTGCTGATATCTGGTTTGCTGATATCTGGTTTGACAGAGACGGGTCGATGAGAGAGCGAGTGGTTCAAATGTGAGAACTCTGATGCTGCAACTTCCTGACCTTTAGCTTTGTCTTATCAGATGAGTTTAAAGCCTAAAAAAATCAAAATTAAACAGTCAACCAATTATAATGCTAAGGAAGAACTTTACATAACATGTTAAAAATAAAAAGCCTCTCAAATCCTAAGACTTTATTAATTGAATCTCAATCAATTAGACTAACCAGATACACCATATTCTTTTACTATCACGCATTCACGCCCATGTACATACGTATTATAATACACTTCAGGGCGACTTTCTACCCATTTGATAACCCGTTTGACCAGTTAAGATAATACTGCAACCCCAATCAGAGTGAATGGTTATAAACTCCACCTCTGTATTTCTTAATTGAAACCATTTGATGTGTATTTACTTTATTCAACTTGAAGGCATTACTAGTTTGGTTATTTATCACTGACATACTTACCTTCTTTGCTTCTAATTTCCTCCGCTGCAAGAACTCTAATACTGATGGCACTTCTGAGCTACTTGCCAAAATTGCCTGCAATTATTGGAGATAAAATAAAAGCCACAGATTAAACACAACACAACAACCTGCCATCACAGAAAAACCAAAGCAATTTTTACTTTCTTTTTCTTTTATTTATATTTGAAGTGCTAAATAGGATTACAAATACATATTGGTACAACTAATAATCCAAACTGTTAAATAAAAATTCACATTGGACGAGTTTCAACTGATGGATAATAATATGAACAATATAACCTCATTCATAATTCTCATTAAAGAGAAAACAGAGCCAAATGGCCCAAAACATTCATAGATCACATTAGGCTTTCAGAATAATACCTGCAATAACTTATAAAATCACTTAAGCCATGACACACACGTTATTTATTGCTTTGCATCATCAGTTAACATAAAACTAATAAAAATCCACCACACCTATTGCTTTGTTGTATTAACGCTTTGACGATGTTATTTTCATTAGCATTGTATGACATATGCCTATTCTTTACATTACATAAAGTATTATTCATGGTGTTTGGCATCTTATCTTAGATCGTCACAACTCAAGCCTCAAAGAGACCAAATCAGAGCAACTTATGTAAGCAAATATTAGTAAAAAACATAAACTACACTATGTTGCAAAGTCACAAAACGGAAGCCGTGGTGATTTCAGTAAAGAATGTATGTACCATTGGTCTCTATATAAGCATGTTCACGAAGCAATACCAACCGCCCCTATATAAGCTTTAAGCCGCTTAAAAACGCAATCCCAAACATCACCTATACATGTTTATTCAATAAGCAACATCATACATCCCTTTAAAAAGCCGCAAATGTGTAACTACATCCCAACACTAACCTAAATATGAGGGTTTAAAATAAAGACAACTTCAAACACAATTTATACTTTTTTTTGAGAAGGCAACAAATTTATAGAACCAAAACAAGAGTACAAATGATACAATACAAGGCATCCCCCCCACCACCCAACTAATCAATCTAAGTAAAAGTGAGAAGGACCAACAAAACAAACCCAACTAATCAACCTAAAGAAGCATAATGAAACAAAATGATAAAGAACAAAGACTACAACAAGCCAAGAATGGAACCAAAATTATCCAAAAAAGAAAAAGCCTTCCATGAACCTGGTAAGTAGCAGTCCCACATGACCAACCAAAATTATCAAACACAACTTATAATAATAATATGTATAAAAAGAGGGATTGTTTAGCTTATGCAATCACTCTGAATTTGACATAAACAATTTATCAAGCACTGCTTATTCCATTAAATAAAAAACTCATAAATTAATTATTAAGAAATGTAGAAACACAATCAACCATTATGTTAAAATCGTATCTCAAACAGTCACAAAGAGCAAAATGATAGGAAATAAATAAATATAAATTTAAAAGAAAAAAGATGTGAATTGGGAATAACCTGAATAAGAGAAATTAACTGAAGAAATGGTGTTGGTTAATTGAGAAATTACGGTAGTGAGGAGAACGGCTGTGATGAAGAAGCCGGTTAGGGTTAGGGGATGTTTGGTAAAGGAGATGTTGTGTGAAAGGTTGAAATGAAAGGTAAAGAAGCGGGTGTTGAATTTCTTTTGGTAAAGAAGCGGGTTTTGATTTTTTGGGGAAAGGGGAGCGGGAGCCTTAGAAAAAACAAAGCGGGAGATTGAAAATTCATAAACTTTTGGTGTTTAAGAATAAACTTTTGTATGTCTATGGTTTAGTGTGACCATATATGACATTTGGTCACACTGTTCAAGTGTGTGACATATATTTGTCACTTTTAAATGTATATCGTGACTAATGCTTCAAACTTACTTTTCAGTTGTCACACATTTCAAATTCATATGTGGCTAAATATTCAGCAAAAAATAGCAGTCACTTTTAAATAATGTGTGACAAACTTGACTATATGATTTAGCCACATACACAATTACTTCATGTGACCATATATGGATTTTGGTCACACTGTTCAATTGTGTGACATATATTTGTCACATATGAATATATATAGTGTGACTAATGTTTCAAACTTATTTTTATCTGTCACACGTCCTAAATTCTAAGTGACTAAATAATGAACAAAAAATTACCAGTTACCTCTAGTCACATAAATATTCAAATGTGTGACAATGAAATTCCGAAATGGTCACACAAAATAAGTTCAAGTGTGGCTGTTTATTTTATTCTGGTACATTTAGTCACATAAATATCTGATGTGTGGCCATTCAAAAAACAGCATGTGTGACGAAATCCCAGATTTGTACTAGTGATTATTGGTGTGTACAGCTCTATCCATGTCGGTCTTCTTTTTGAAGAGCCATTTGTGACCAACGGCTTTGCCGTTAGGAGGAAGATCAACTATCTCCCAGACTTCGTTGTCTCTCATGGATTGCATCTTCACATTCATAGCACTAATTTATTTGTCAAATTCTGGATCCAACAATGCGGCTTTGTGAGTCCCAAACTGAATAGATCTTTGCAGCCTTCTAAGGGTGATAGCCAACTTGTATAAATACAGATTGACTATAGAGAAAACACTGACTATGAATGCTTATTGTATATGCGGAATCTACACAATAGTATTAAGAATAACAATGAAAAACTAAACTTTGATTTCTATTAATGTGTTAAAATGATTACAGATTACTAACTATGAGATATGATTGTATGAGATGAGATATGTATGTTCTATTGTTGTTGTATCTCTCTAATGCTATAGGGTTCCATTTATAGACCAAGGATAAACCCTAACAGGCTTACAAAACGCGTAAAAGATAATACATATCTTTTCCTACAATATCTCATACATATCTCTTAAACGGTACTAACTAATTTGTACTAACGGTACTAACTATCTGAGCAGTACTTAACACTTTGCACTGTCAGTACTAACTATAACTATCGGTACTAAGTCTATAAGTAACGATACTAAGTCAAAAATATATAATTCCCAACAGGCTTTATAGTTGGCGAGTTCACCAAGATCCCCTAACTCATGCTCCTTAGCATCGACATGTAAACACATTTGATCTAGGGCACGACGTGTCCTAGTAGACTTATGAATGGGGATGACATCACTTTGAGGTTCATCAATTTCTTGATCATCCTATTCATGATTTAAGCTAGTGTCTATTGAAGGATACGTATCTTCTTCTTGAATAATTTCAAGATCTTCTAGACTCCCACTTGCTTCTTGATCTATAAGACTATTCTTAAAGAATTTAGCATTCTGAGCAATAAAGACTTTCTTCTCATGTGGGTAGTAGAAAGAATATCACATTGTTTCCTTTGGGTATCCTACAAAGATACACCTAAATGATTTGGGTTCTAGTTTGCCAGGCTTGGTAAGTATATCACGCTTAACAAGTACCTCATAACCCCAGACTTTTAAGTAAGACAACTTAGGGGCTTGCCCATGCCATACTTTGTATGGTGTCTTATCAACCTTCTTAGTTGGAACCATGTTAAGAATGCGTGCAGCAGACTCAAGGGCATAATCCCAAAAGGACTTTGGAAGAGTAGTTGAGCTCATCATGGATTGAACCATGTCTAGCAGTGTTTGATTTCTCCTCTCAGACACACCATTAAATTGTGACGTGTAAGAAGGAGTTCTAATAATCCCATGATCCTTAAGATGATCCAAAAAATCTTGACTCATATATTCACCTCCACGATCAGAACGTAGTGACTTAATGGTCTTCCCGAGTTGGTTTTCTACTTCCTTTTGAAACACTTTGAAAGTTTCAATCACTTCATGTTTATGTTTAAGCAAGTAAACATAGCCATAACGACTAAAGTCATCAGTAAAAGTGACGAAGTAGCTAGCTCCTTGTCTTGACACAGTTCTAAATGTACCAAATACATCGGTGTGGATTAGTCCAAGTAGATCTTTAGCCCTTTCCACTTGATGTGAATAAGGTTTTCTTGCCATCTTTCCAAACCTGCAAGAAACACACTTTTCAAAAGACTTAATGTCAGTTGAATCGAAAAGTCCATCATGTTGCAACTTCTCCATGCGTTTCTTGTTAATGTGTCCAAGACGACAGTGCCAAAAGAGAGTAGAGTCCAAGTCAAGCTTGACTCTTTTATTGCTAATAGCATACATAGAACTATCATTTGTATAAGAAGAAGACAAATCAATTTCAAAAACATCATCCCGTGGGGTAGCACAAAAATAAACCAAATTATTTGTAGAAACTAAAATTGTATTATCATTCTTAAAGCGATTAACAAAACCATCCGTGTACAAACATGAAACTAAAATGACGCCTCTAGTTATAGAGGGAGCATAATGACAATTGTGTAAAGTTAAAACAAGTCAACTAGGAAGACACAAGTGAAATTCTCTAATAGCTTCAACTGCTGCACGATGACCATTGCCCACGTATAGACTTAAAGCTCCTGGCTTCAGTTTCCTACTTACCCTGAGACCCTGAGTAGTTATACAAATATGAGTTCCCCAACCCGTATCGTAAACCCAAGATGTACTAGGAAAAATATAGAATTCTATGGTGTAAATACCTGAAGCGCTAGCTCTTTGAGATAGTTTCTTCTTTTTCATCAACTCGGCGAGATACATGGGACAATTCCTTCTCCATTGACCTACTTTACCACATTGGTGGCAGATCACGTCCTTCGCTGGATTATCCTTCTTGGGTATTGGAGGATTCTTGGATCAAAAGTTGGTGTTGGCACAGGTGCATAGCTCATCTTTGCTTTGCTTTCCCTTGATTCCCCTTATCAGCCTTATGCGGTTTTTTCTTTTGTTTTTTCTAGATTCTTCCTTTATAAGCATGAGATCAGTGCAACTTCTTGGAGCCAGAGTTTTGCTCATTTAGCTTTCAGCAAAAGCATGCAACTCAGTCAGGGGGGGTGGTGTGGGGGGTAGGGTCTTCCCCCCATGCTATGCATGTCTATAATTTGTACAAAACCATCATATTCCATTCTCTGAGACCAAGATAAACGCTTACTGAAAGGTTACTTGAGTCATGGCAATGACCGAGACGTTCAAGTTGTCCTATATAGCTCTTCATTTATAAGAACGTAAAAGCTTTACAGACTGCCCTTATCCCTGTATGCACGCGTTGAAATTCTCTCACAGTCTGGATAAGTCCTGATCTGCTGTTGTGCATGACAACATTTTCAGTTTCCTATTAGCATATCAATATGCACCAAGGTGTTCCAGATTCTTTTAGATATCTGGATCTATGGTCATAAGCATTAGACCAGCAATTTCCTTCGAAGCCTTGACCCATGCAGTGTAGATGTTAAGGACATCCGGAGGAAGCACTTGCCCTTCAGCTAGAACTGGCAGAGTAGGTATTGGCTGCTCCAGGAATGGTAACTTGCGATACCATTCCATGAAGTTGATTCCAGTTATTTTTTTTTTAAAAAAAACATCCTAAATAACGAATTGTTTACTACGGTGGTAGTCATCTACATTTAGAAAAAGTTAAAATTTATTAGTATTTTCGATAATTAAATTCTTAATAGAATTAACTACCCAATTAATTTACTAATTAAGACTAAGATCCAACTTGACCTCCCACTTATTAACAAAGGTCTGACCAATACGAAAACAAGTAGGGCAAATGCAACTCTTAGATTTATGAGACTTGTCATGACATTAGTAAACACGTAATAATGTCAAGAGCATGTTTAGTTCTCATCTTATGCCTCAAGTCCAAGGTTTGACCAAGCATATCGGATTTAAGTCGACTAAGCAAGAACGCGCAAAAATAGCCAGAGGTCTGACCAGTGAACCAAATTTGCCATGGGTTGGAATGACCCTAAGGTCTGACCAAAGAGGCCAAGCCAAATGCACGTGTTCTTGGTTGGCTGGCATTGACTTAAAATTTTCATATGGGGTATTCACATAAATGTGTTAAAAGCGTGTACAAAGAGGCATGCAAAACAACTTTGTAGCACTTATTTTAAAAACTTTTATAATCGACATAGTAGTAATACATTGGTTCACGGTAACTTTAATCGAACGCACAAAGAAGCGGAGAACCATGTCAGTGCGAAGCGTATTAAAAACCTGGATTCTTTAGGAATTTCCGCCTTAAACCTCTCTTATAGTTTGTTCTAATGGATGAGCCGTACTTCCCAATAATTCATAATGTCTAGTTTTTAATTAATCAAGAAATCAAGTTTCATAATTTACAGTCTTATTATTTTTTTGGGTAAAGGGTTACCCAGGTAAAGTATATTAATCACGAGAGAACGTTTAAGAACAATGGAATGTGGCAGGATATCACATAAACCTCAAGCCAATAGCTTGAACTACTACTAAGTGACATGCCACCGTGACTTAGATAAAACAAAAACACAAACTAACTATCATAGAGCAAGCAACCATATAAACTAAACGCCGATGGCATCTTCCATAGGGAAAGCAAACTTTGAACTCTCGCTTTATTCTTGAACCTGAAAGTAACAAGTTTAAGGCGAACCGTGATAACAATAGCATCTCTAAGCTCTTCTGGGGTGCGTCTCATGTTCTTAAACAACCTTTTATTGCGTTCTATCCATATAAAGTAAATTGATGCTGCAAAAAGAAGTTTTCCCACAACATTTAGGACCGTACGTTTATCAGACATAGGTTGAAACCAATTAACAACATCTACCAACACCGGCTGGATATGATCTATTCCAGCCAACCCACGAACCAAACGTCACACCTTAGAAGAGTATGAACATTCAAAAAATAAATTTTCATGCATATCAGTAACAAGACCACACAAAGAACATCTTAGCTGTGATAAATTTGTTGTGGGATCTACGTCTCATGTCCTAAGTTTGTCTTGAGTTTTAAGGTCCCTCCTCATAACGAGCCAAAGCTGAAAGGCATGTCGAGGTATAGCATGAGAAAACCAAACCGTATGGAACCAAGGAACAACATTCCCATGCTGGCAAAGCTCCTCCCAAGCACATTTCACAAGGAAATCTTTCATGTTACCATAACTATCACGCCATTGCATACGATCTCGTCTTGAAGTATCAATAGTTGGGGCTGGAACAGTAGCCAAAATAGGGGCCTTAATCAACCACGAATGTGGCCAATTCCATGTACCATTAACAACCAAATCAGCAACTCTCGATTGAATTGAAAAACCTTCTCTAGACATGTCTCTAGGAGTAAGAAAACGGGTTAAAGGGCATTGAGAACACCACAAGTCATACCAAAGAGAAGTATTCATACCATCACCAATCTGAACCCAAAAGAAAGGTTTCACAACCTCTCTAAGTTGAAGAATTTTACGCCATCCCCAACTCATACTAGCTTTAGGACGAATATCCCATAAGGTTCGGCCACGAAGCTTATATGTATGAATCCAACGAACCCAAAGAGACTCCTTATTTATAACAATATATGTGTAGTCATCAAAGCAAAATTGAAAATCTCAAGACTATGAATTCCCAACCCCCCCCCCCCCCCTTCACGTTTAGGGAGACAAATGTCATGCCAAGCCACTTTGGCTTTACCACGCTTATAATCCCTATTACACCATAAGAAGCCACGAATAATCTGTTGGATATCATGAACAATACCCATGGGAATAACAAGAACAGAAGCCCAATATACTTGCATAGAAGAGAGCACCGACTTACATAATTGAAGTCTACCAGCAAATGCAATTATACATAAATATACATATGCAATTATACGTGATAAACACATATATAAAGCTAAGGCTTAAACTCGTTTAGTAAATGAGCCGCAAATACGGATTGAGTTCGGGCTCGTCTTGTCACACCCCTAGACGGGGCCTGGACGGAATACGTGTCCGGAGGCGTGACTTTATTTCCATGTGGGTTGTGGATGGCACCGCTTGGATTTCTCTTATACCCGGTCGCCCAATGATACCATTGTATGGTGAGATTGATCTTACGATCATAAAATTCATCCACGCTCTTGTAGAATGATATGTGTCTCCGATTGTTACCAAAAGCCTAAGTTGTCCAAACGGCCATATAGTTTCTCCACTAAAACCGGTTAAGGATGTCGTTGCCGGGACCATTTGATTCTTGATTTTCGGCTAGAGCTGGTTGAAGCAGTGCTCATAGAGTACTTCCGTAGAGGAACCCCCGTCTATGTACATGCGATGGATCATGTGTCCACCAATTTTAGCTTCTATGACAAGTGGACCTTCTGTCCCATCGTTGTTAGCTAGCAGTGGGAACGTAATTTCACTGACACGGGCAAAGCTTTTGGTTAACTTTTGCCTTGTCATTCTCTGCCACGGCTATATCATATAAATTGCTAGGGATTTTTCTTTAGCCGGGGCTTCCTTCTTTCCATTCTTCATTTGATCTCGACCTTGCTTAATTTCTTTTATCAAGTACAAGAGCTTTCCCGCTTGCACTAATTCTTTAATCTGCTTCTTTAACTGCATGCACTCATCCGTGCTATGACCTTTATCATTGTGGAAATCGCAAAACTTGTTGCTGCTTCTTTTTTCTGCCAGGGTTACCATGGGCGGTGGTGGTTTAAACTTTCCTGCCTCGACAGCGAGGATTTCTTTGGGCGTTTTGGTAAGGGGTAAACCTGCTAGACCCCCGTCATTCCCTCGACTGACCTTGGAAGTCGGATTTTCGCTCGGGAGCATGTCGTTTGGACTGGTCTTGTGATTTCCACGATGAATGGCCTTTCTTTTTGGATGCGGCAGCACTTTACCTCGTATGAAGGCAGTGGTGATTATCATCATTTCTTCCATGGTCTTTGGGACGTGTTCGTTGAGACGCTTTGTTAGTTCAGGGTTATTGACCCCATGCATGAATCCGAAGATCTGCATGCATTCAGGGGCTCCCTGCATGAGCCCGGTTTCAACTTTGAACCGCACTATGAGATCCTCAATGGTCTCCCCGTCCCTCTGCTTAATGTTGTGAATTTCTACTGGATCCTTCACATACTTATTCTGTTGCATAAAGTATGCTAGGAAGGGTGCTTTATGACCCCTGTACCCATCTATGCTTTCTGGAGGTAGTTCATCAAACCAGACCCTTGCGGCCCCTATTAAGGTAGAGTTGAACATGTGACACCTTGTAGACATTTCCCAATGCTTCACCTGTGCCGCGGCCTAGAAGATTTTTAAGTGGTC
This sequence comes from Tanacetum coccineum, assembly GCA_026074375.1. Taxonomy (NCBI): domain Eukaryota; kingdom Viridiplantae; phylum Streptophyta; class Magnoliopsida; order Asterales; family Asteraceae; genus Tanacetum; species Tanacetum coccineum. The sequence goes on along the minus strand of BQNB010065180.1, from coordinate 24,511 downwards.
TTCCGGGTCTCCGGTTCCATCATAAGTTTTCACATTGTTGGGAATGCGCATCTTCCTTGAACTTTTGAAGTTACGGATTTGAGGCGTGAACGGGTCCACATCGTCGCAGGTCCAGGGTTCGGCCAAATCGTCTCTATCTGCTAGCTTGCGCCTTTTTTTCCTTGACTTCCAGTGTCCTCTGTTACTGGTGCTGCTCTCTGATCCGCGAGATGATGAGGATTCACTTGCCCTCCATCTTTTTATGTTGCGGGATCGATCTTCGTCACGAGATTGGTCTCTATACTTGGTTTCGGTCCCCTGAGAATAAGTATCGCCATACGATTCTTCAGTGCCCCGAGGGTGATATTCCATTCGGGGACGTTCCCTACTAAGGGAATGACCTCTACTGTGAGAGGGATATCTCGAGACTGTCCTGCTTGGCCTGGACTTTGTTGTACTTGGCGAGTAGGTATCACTGAGTCGCTCATGCACGCTCTTCCTTTGGTGGCTCAGGCGGCTAAACACATTTCTGTCGTCGTGCTTTTTGCGACCTTGTGTCCTGGGTCTCTCAAGATGGAATCTCGTGGGCGAGTTTCCTGCCCTCGAGTTTAAGGAGTTCTTCCTTTCTCTTCGGATTTTCTTAAAGTTTTCTCCCAAATTTAGTCCGGTTTGGACTTTTTTCGCTTGTCTCGCCGTGCCTTCTCCATAATGATTGGCAGGATGTCTTCGTAGTGTTCTTTGCAGAAGTCCAGGATGTTCACCCTGGGTGCGGCGTCTGGCGCCTTTTCTTTATTTGTAGTTCTTGTGACTGTGGTCACAATGGGGGTTGCATTAGCCATTGCACTCATTCTGGTGAGAGTAATTCCTAGTGTTGGGTTCCACGGATGGCGCCAACATGTTGATACAAAAGTTAGGTCGGGTCTAGTTTGATCCGAATAGGCTGCTATTCGGGTGTAGAGTGCCTTATTCTTGTACCAAGTGAATTTGTTGAAGACCCTACACAAGGAAACAACATCGTTAACCTTATCGTGGGAGCGGATCCCACGATTAGACTACGGCGTGAGAGTAAGTATATGATTCTGGGAGTAATTGGCTGTAATTAGGGTTGTGTGTGATACCTGTATTGATGATAATTGCGTTCCTTTTATAGGATGAACTATCTTTAGGGTTTCCGTAACTTTCGGCGCAAGACGCGGCCGATATTGTAGTGATTCGTAATTATCACCACCGATTTAAATAAGTAAAGCATATCTCTTATTTACATACGATATTCTTGGAGATAATATTGAGAAGATACCGGGCCGCGAATAACGTGTTGCTATACGCGACCCGTAGGTCCCGGAGGACGTGACCGCAACGCATGGGCCTGAGGCCCATTATCAACTACTAAGCCCATAATAGTATGAGTAGATTGGGTCGGTCCACCCTATACGTCATCATGTGATTCGAAAAATATCTTTAAAAATCACACGTGAATTTGTGAATTTATCAAATCATACGTGATTTGTTACTTTATAAATCACATATGAATTTGTGTAATCACATACGATTTCTGATATCACACGTGAATTTTTTTTAAACAACATATCACGTGTTACTTTATATTAAAATGACCATCTACTGAAAGATAAAAATATTTCCGTCATTATTTTAAAAATCACATGTGATTTTGTGAAATCACATGTTATTTATGAAATTACACGTGATTTTTCTCTAAAATCTCGCATTTGATACCTTTATTTTCATTGAACCTGAGGCGGTAGAGCTACCCAATAGAGTCCTACGAGTTATGAGCAGTATTGTTATGACACGTAGATCAACAAATGTGGTTTTCAAAAGAATTAACTTTTTAATTAAAAAAGGCTAGAACCCAAGGCCATTGGTCTAGTGGTATGTGAGTTCCCCAACAACCAAGAGGTTGTGGGTTCAAGCTTGGCTAAAATCATTTGTGAGATATATCGTGAGATAGGTGGTATAGGATGTGAAAAAAATGTCGTTCTATAAATAAAAATAAATAAATAACATTAAATTAAAAAAAAAGCTAGTGATGCAGCTTGTTGCTCGTTTTTTTTAGCTACTATGGAAATTATAATAAATAATTATAAGAATTACTTATCTATACGGTAAAAAAATAAAATAAATCACAAGTGATTTTACAAATCACGTGTGATTTTTCTAACCGGAATTTTAACACTAAAAAATCGTCGAAAATATATCAAAGTGCCCGTTTACTGAAAAATAAAAAATATTCTCGTCGTGATGGTGTATTTTTCGTAATTTAATGATTTACCGTTTGCAAAACATGTTGTTTTTAAAAAAAAGTTGGAATATAGGAGGAGAGGTAGCTACCTTTTATTTGAAATAAAATGAATATCTATGATGTGTATTTTATTCCTTAAATTGTTCTTCTAGGATTTCACCCCATACTATAAAACTAAACACTCGTAGATAAAACTAGCCGATAGTCACTACCAAACTTTTAGTAAAAATAAACATTAACTATTTTACTGGGGTTTACCCAAAAAAAATAGACGACATTAATCTAATCACAAAACTAAACATCATTCACTTATTAAATTAACTAATTATTACTAACACATACGCAGTTAAAAATAAATATTAACCTAATTACTAAATTAAGCATTATTTGCGTACAAAATTAACTAATACTCCGTAATCACTAGCACGCACAGTAAAATTAAATTAAAACCAGACTACAAAGTTAAACACTAACACACGATACATTTTTTAACCTACTTACAAAATTTAATACTATTCACAAATAAAACTAATTAATTATTTTATAATAATAATAACTAATTTTACATAACGAAACACTAACAGATAAAATTAACCGATAATCACAGTCACAAACAGTAAAAAAACCATTAACCTAAGTAATAATTAGACATTATTCACAAATAAATTGATTCATAATTAATAGTAGTAATAACTAAGCTCAAGTTCGCTCATCAGTCCAACACGTTCGTCAGTAGTCGAACCTGCACAAAACTACAAAAGTTTTGAAAAAGTAGGGTTCGGAGATGAGATGTGACGGTACCTTCGGTGAGGTCTAGTGGTTGCTTGTCCTTATTCATTGTGTGTGTGTGTTCGTGTGTGTTTTGTGTTCGGTGAGTTCAAGTAAAAAACACATAATGAGCAAGAACAAGCAACCGGTAGGACCCCATAAAAGCTTTGACATTTTCTGGATCGTTGACATTTTCAAGATCGTTGACAAGTCTTTGAACTATTCAAAAATGTTCAAAGGTCATTCTAGCTACTATTTCTTTTCTTTTTTTGTTTATATAAATCATTGAACTACTAAAAATATAATCGCTTACAAGATATTATTATTGTAATATGATGAAGTGATTTTTAATTATCCACCAAACATTTATAACAAAACAAAACTAGAGAAACAAATACATTATCTTTTAAACAAACGAGGCTTGTCGACGCCCGTGCGTTGCACCGTGCTTAGTCTGTAGGCAAAATTTGATTGTTAAGCTACTTTCTTCGTTTGAGGTACACATCCAAACCTCCGTCAAGTTCATCTTTATAGATCTCCGGCGCGATGTATAAATCTACACTCTCATAAAAGATTAAGGTTAGTATGATAGTTGAAAAGTAAATATTTGAAAGTTTGTATTTTCCAAGAGCTTACTTTCTCGATCAATGGTAGTAGTTGCGCTAATGTTGCTTTATTAGGTGCAAATTTGGATAATCTGATGTCTGCAACACCTACACATTGACAAAACTATGTCTTTCACAACGATCCAATAGCCGATAAAGTTTTTCGTCAAGATTAAAGTTAGACCTACTCGCCACGTAATGTTAGCTAAATTTTATGAGTTTCCATTATCCATTTCACCCAAATGAATTAAAAATGCCAAAGTCGGTCTATTTTCGGCATTATAAGATCAAAGGAAACCAAACTCATTACATCTTCTTCAACATTTTTGCCCTACAAAATACAAACTAAGTAACTAACTGCTGCTACAAACGACCCCTAATAATCATATACTCAAAGCCTAATAGCTAGCGTATAGGGAGCAGGATATATAGTGTTTTAAAAATTCAAGCATCTAATTACAGACTAACATGTAAGTTCAAGTTGATCAACGAACCGCCATGGCTGCAACTGTGTCGAACTCTACTGCAGGTTCTAGGTTCTACATATGGAGCATGTATGTTAGGTTTAGATAAGAAAAAATAGGAAAAAAAAAAGATAGAGATATATATGAGATGTGTTAGATGGATCATGCCAGAATAATGGTACCCTTAGGAATGCGATCAATGTCATTTTGCAATGGCTAGAGCTATTTGTAGTTGACATTGATACCACAAAACATAAATTGGAAACTTACATAACTGTTAAACAAGGGTTTGAGGTTTATAGCTGAATCCCTATAAGACTACAATATCAAAATTAGTTACATAAAATTAGTAGTCGTGTGTCCTTCAGGTGTGTAGAATAAGACTACAATATCAAAGTTATAACTAATCAAGGGTTTGAGGTTTATAGCTGAATCTCTATAAGTACACAATTTAAATAAGCCAATGAACGGGTAAAATAAGCAAATCCAAACACGATTTATTGGTGATTTTTTATTTGAATTTGGCTTATTTAGAAAAAAGTTTTAGAGTTTTACTACTTTTTTGATGCAAAATTGGAGTGAGTTTAAGTTGTGTGTTGTTGAAAAAGGTTTTGGAATCAGATTAAGCACATATAAGCTTTCAAAAACATCTCTCTTTTTGAATTTGAGCTTATTTTGAGTTTGTAGTGTCCAAAATACCAAAAACCAAAAGTTTAAGCAACTTTCTGCAATCAGCAGCTTATTTGGGTTTTTTGGAGCTTATAAAGTGCTTATTTTCGCAAGGTGTCTTTATTAAAGTTGCTTAAAAACATGTTGTGATGTGATTGTAACGTTTAAGAGTCGTCGAGTTTGTGTTTTGGCTCATAGACTGATCTAACTTTTTTTAGGTGAACTTCTGTTTTAGTATTGTTTGCTTATTTATTATTTCTTTAAGTCTTGTTAGCCTAGCAGTACTAACCTCGAGCTAACAGTACTAACTTTAGCCTAACAGTACTAACTCCAAGTTAGTACTGTTGGTTAAAACTGTTAGTACTGTTGTTAGTACTGCTGAGTTTTTCTTGCTTAATTTAGCTTAATTGTTTTTTGAATTTGCCTATTTAGAGTTAGTTTAGCTTATTTGGTTTACCTTAAGCTTATTTGAGCTTATTTGTGTCTTTGTGTAAAAGTTTTAAGTGTTTTTACCATTTCTAGCTTTTATTCTTGTTCCAGCTTATTTTCTTTGCTTATTTTTATGTGCATTTGCTTATCATTGTTAGAGTCCAATCATTCCTTGTCATATTCAAACATCAATTACCAATTCGTCTTTCGATTTTCAATTCAAGCCTCGTTGGGACATAACGACCCGGGAACACTCTATACTGCTTCCGGTTTAATTGGTCTCGCGGATTCTGATCCTTGTTGTATTTATATTTGTTTATATTGATACATAAAAAGGTGTGAGTTCAAGCGAGTCAAATTTTGGCGCCGCTGCCGGGGAGGTTGAAAAAGAATATCGTTACGTTTGACAATTTGTGTTTAAATCTGTGGATATTTTCTTGTTAAAAAAAATATATAAAAAGTACAAAAATATTTTTCAGTTTCTTTTATTAGTATAATTATCATCTAAAAACAAAAGAAAAACCAAAAATATAAAAACATTTTCCATAAAAAGAAATAAAATTCACAAATTGGTAAAAATACCAAAATATAATATTCTCAATCGAGGTATTATCACCAATACCTTCCGTTGAACCTTGTTGGTTTCCCAACTCGAACAAAAGATTTAAAACTCGCCAGTTGTGTAATCTATACGACATATGGCTCACCTTGAAAAGTTAATCAAGCTATAAAGTCGGAATAAGGAGGGTTTTCCTAGAACTACGACCCGAAGGAGAAATAATCCATCGCGCTAATCCAACTCCTCCGCACAACTGTGCGTTTATCTTTTTGAAGAAGTTACCGTGAAGTAAGTAGATTATTTGGTAGAAGCTGTCTTAATCTCATTGTCCGGCAAAATATAATGGTGAATAAATCATAGATACAAAAAACCAAAAAAAAAATTTAGTGTAAATTGTTCTTTTAGATTTTGTGCATGCACACTCTTCTCAAGCCCGTAAAACGCGACAAAACACAACAAGACCGACAAACTGGCTGTTAATCACCAAATCTTGAGAACCAAATAACAATACCTCCCATAGTTACGATGGCTGATAATCGTACTATTGCGCAATTGCTTCGAAGGCACCCACCGAGTTACCGAGGGATGCGATCGTTGTATCCCGAAATGTACGCGAACAACTTTGAAATCAAGCATGGTCAACTTAATCTCGTTCGAAAAGAAAAAAAAACCAGCAATTTTTTGGACATGATAAAGAAGACCCACATGCCCACATCCGATATTTCAACAAGATCACTTCTACGATGAAGTTCCCGAACGTCCCGAATACGTCGGTTAAGCTTATGCTTTTCCCATTTTCCCTCGAGGGAGCAGCCCGGATTTGGCTTGAAAAAGAGCCCCCTCGATCGATTCTTACATGGGATGATCTTGTTTCGAAATTCATTAACAAATTCTTCCCTCCCTCTAAAACAACAAATCTTCAAAATGAAATCACAAGATTTCAACAAAAATTTGATGAAACGTTTTACGAGGCATGGGACCGATTCAATGATCTTCTTAGGGGATGCCCGCATCATGGGTTTTCAGAATTGCATCAACTCGATACATTCTATAATTCCCTAAATTCGAATGATCAAGATTCATTGAACTCCGCTGCGGGTGGTAACTTTCTGGATAAAATGCCTCGAGAATGCCTAAAAATCATCGAGAGCAAGTCCAAAGTTCGTCAATCACGAAGCAAGGCCATTGTTTCAAAAGTGAGTATCTCCCGATGTTGCTGAATTGAAAGATATGGTTAGAGCTCTACTTCTCGACAAGCAGACATCTCCAGTTCCAGCTCCCGCTCCCGTAAAAGCGGTTGAGCAAAGTTGTGTTACCTGCGGTGGTGCCCACTCATATCGTAATTGTCCGGCTACCGATAGCAACAATTACCGAGATAACATCCAAGAATACGTCTCGCAAGCTGCCGCAGCAAATTTCAACCAAGGAAATTCCGGTTACCGTCCGCCACCGATGGCAAACCAAATCAGACCACCCGGTTTTCCTCCCATGCAACACAACAGCCAAGCCAACAATCAGAATCGTTGGAACCAGAACCAAAACCAAAACCGTGGGAATGGCTATAACCAGGGTCAAATCCAACGACCCCAGGTTCAACAACATGCCCCAATGTATCAACCCCCGGTTAATCAACACCCAGCTTACCAAGCTCCAGCTCATCAAGCTTCGGGTGTGTCAAAAACTAATTTTGAAAGCTATGTCAATGCTAATGATGGCCGGTTATGCAAAACATGCAAAACCAAATGTCCAACATAACCGACTTGCTCACCAAAATCGTAAATTCCAACCAAGCTTCTACTTCAAGTTCGGGTTCTCTTCCAAGCAACACCATTGCTAACCCGAAAGGTGAATTGAAAGCAATCACCACCAGAAGCGGTGTTTCATATGATGGACCTCAAATTCCACCTCCGGTGGTGGAAGTTGAAACCGAGGTGACAAAGGACACGGTGCTTCCTAACGGAAGTACCAAAGACGTCCAACCTCCGATAGTCCAAGTTGATGAACCAGTTGTCATGCCTAGAGCCAAAACGACTTTACCATATCCATCTAGGGTAAACAAGGAGAAAATCCGCGAAAAGGACGACCTTTTAGCTTTGAAATTCATGGAAAATTTTCGGAATCTCCACTTCGAGCTGAGCTTCGCGGATGCTCTCCTGCACATGCCTAAGTTTGCACCATGTATCAAAAGTTTTTGAACAACAAGACAAGATCATGAATTAACCAAAACACCGGTTAATGAAAATTGCTCGGCAGTCATCCTAAAGACATTTCCCGAAAAATTAGGAGACCCGGGTAGATTTCTGATACCGTGTGATTTTCCAGAGTTGAATGAGTTGCTTTTGGCCCTGGTGAATCTCGGTGCAAGCATCAATCTAATGCCACTCTCCATTTTTGAAAAGCTTAATCTCCAAAGACTGACCAAAACTAGGATGATACTCGAGTTAGCCGACCGATCAATCTCCACTCCCACCGGCATAGCCGAAGATGTTTATTTAGTGGAATGTTGGAACCTATCTATATTCCTAGCTGATTTTGTGGTAGTTGACCTATGAAGCCGACCCCTAGAGTCTCGATGATATGTATGAAGACCATTTATAAGAAAACGGCAAGAGCCTTGATTGAGTTACCCTGTGAATAAGAATGACCTTCAGAAACAGATTACCAAACGTGACTTTCACAAGTAGGAGAAAACGAAAAAAATCTCCCATACAATGCCATCAGAATCAGTTTACAAGGTCGACTTAATTGATATAACTGTGAGGGAATCGAGCTCAAGAGGTTTTAGGTTTCTCGGAAATATTAGCAAATGAAAATTCCACTCCTTCCTTTGAACCAATTGTTGATACCACTTCTCCCACCCTCACTCCATTCGAGGGTAGTGATTTCATTCTTGAAGAAATCGAAGCTGAACTTTCTGATACTTCGTATAAAGCATGAATGATGATGCCGAATGTGATCTCGAGAAGGACATTCTTCTTCTCGAAGCTATCCTAAATAGTGAGCCTTTATCACCACTTCCCAACCATGCAAATTATTTTCCTGAGGTTAGAAAAGAACTTAAGATTTGTGAAGCCAAAACCGATGAAACATCAATTGATGAACCTCCCGAGGTCGAGCTCAAGGACTTACCTCCCCACCTCGAATATGCATTTTTGGAGGGTGACAACAAGTTACCAGTCATCATTGCTAAAGATTTGAGTGTCGGGGAGAAAGCCGCTCTCATAAAGGTGTTGCAGTCCCACAAGCGAGCCATCGCTTGGAAACTCTCCGATATCAAGGGTATTAACCCAGAATTTTGTACTCACAAAATTCTAATGGAAGAGGACTACACACCAGCGGTCCAACATCAGAGACGGGTAAACCCAAAAATCCACGATGTCATAAAAAAGGAAGTTGAAAAACTTCTTAATGCTGGATTAATTTACCCTATCTCAGATAGTCCCTGGGTAAGCCCGGTACACTGTGTACCAAAGAAAAGTGGTTTTACCGTAGTTGAGAATGAGCAAAATGAATTGATCCCAACTCGATTAGTTACGGGATGGCGAGTATGCATTGACCTACCTGAAAAGTTGAATGAACCACCCGAAAAGACCACTTTCACTACCATTATGGACCAAATCCCGAGAGGCCTCGGGAAACGAATACTATTGTTTTCTCGATGGTTTCTCAGGTTATTTTCAAATACCCATCGACCCAAATGATCAGGAAAAGACAACATTTACTTGCCCATACGGAACCTTTGCCTACCGCCGCATGCCCTTTGGCCTCTGCAATGCACCAGGCACATTCCAGAGATGTATGATGGCAATCTTCCACGACATGATCGAAAAAATGATGGAAGTGTTTATGGATGACTTTTTGGTCTTTGGAAGTTCTTTCTCTACATGCCTAACCCATTTAGAAAAGATGCTTAAGCGGTGTGAAGACACCAATTTAGCTCTAAACTGGGAGAAAAGCCATTTCATGGTTAAGGAAGGCATTGTTCTTGGACATAAAATCTCCAAGTCAGGAATTGAGGTCGATCGAGCTAAGATTGACGTTATCGCCAAGCTCCCTCACCCGACTACTGTAAAAGGTGTCCGTAGTTTTCTTGGGCATGCCGGGTTTTATAGAAGATTCATCCAGAATTTCTCAAAAATAGCCCGTCCCATGACCCATTTGCTTGAAAAAGAGACTCCGTTTTATTTCTCCAAAGAGTGTATTGAAGCATTTAAACATCTCAAAAAGAATCTAACCGAGCTCCAATCTTGAGTGCCCCAGACTGGAATGAACCATTTGAACTTATGTGCGATGCAAGCGATTTCGCCTTAGGTGCAGTCTTGGGGCATACGTCAAGGAGAAACACTTCCAGGCCTATACATATATTGCAAGTAAAAATAATGATGAGTGCGGAATCACGTTACACCACGACAGAAGAAAGAAATGTTAGCCGTGGTGTACGCAATTCAAAAATTCCGATCTTACCTTTTCATGAACAAATGCACTGGTATACGATCATTCCGCCCTCAAGTATCATCTTTGCTAGAAAGATTCTAAAGAGCGAGTATTTGCTCCGATGGTTCTGCTCCTTTCAATAGTTCGACTTTGATGTAGGTGACACGAAACAGCTAGAACCTCGTGGCTTATCTATCTATCACGATTAGAGAATCCTCACAAGAATGAATGATCCAAAGGAAAATAATGAAAAGTTTTCCCTATGAAATCTCTTAGTTTGATGCTGTTCTGATGCTAGTACCTCATGGTTTTGAGCTGACATCGCAAACTACCAGCGGGGAATTTGTGATCAAAGGGATGTCAACCGCAAAAAAGAAAATCTTCAAAGACGTGTAAGCATTATTTCTGGGAAGATCCCTTCAGTTTAAAATCTGTGGCGGTCAAGTTTAATTCGACGTTGTGTTTTTGGCAAGGAAGCCCATGACATCCTCATGGCTTGCCACGATGGGCCCACCGGTGGACATCACGTGCTAACACCCAGCAAGGAAATCTTCGATTCCGTATTCAATTTGGCCCACAATCTACAAAGATGACCCATGATTTTGGTTAAAAACTGCAACACATGCCAGCGTCAAGAAAAATTTCACAACGGGATGAGAATAGCCACAAAATTTCCATCCAAGTTTGTGAAATCTTAGACGTCTAGGGCATTCTTATGGGCCATTCTCCCATCACCAAAGGCAAACAAATACATCCTAGTACAGTTTATTACCTTTCAAAATAGGTGAAGCAAAAGCCCCCCCAACCAATGAGGCAGGGATTGTAGTCAGATTTTTTGAAAGCTCTGTTTTCTTGTTTTTTTGCCCGATTCGGATCTCCCCGAGCATTTATCAGTGACCGAGCACTCATTTTTGTAATGAACAATTGCCAAGGTGATGCTTAAATATGAGTTACACCTCCATCACTCTCCACTGCATACTCCACAAACAAGTGGAACAAGTCGAGGTTTCAATCGGGGCTTTGAAGAGAATTCTTGAGAGATCAATAGGAGAGAACCGACCTCTTTGTCAGATAAGCTCAATGATCTTATGGGCTTTCGACACCGCTTACAAAACACCATTGGTGTACTCCATATAAGCTGTTTACGGAAAAGCCTGCCATCTGCCAATTGAGTTAGAACACAAGGCCTACTGGGCCTTAAAACATACAAACTTTGACCTGAAAACCGCTGGTGACCATAGGAAAGTTCAGCTGAATGAACTTAATGAGCTCCGTGATGAAGCTTATGAGAACTCTTTGATCTATAAAGAAAAGACAAAGAGGATTCACGACTCTAAGATCAAGAACCGCGTTTTCAACGTCGGTGATCGAGTCCTCCTTTTTAATTCTAGATTAAAGATTTTCTCAGGAAAGCTTAAAACCCGCTGGTCAGGACCATTCTCTATCACACAAGTTTTCCCGTACGGCACCGTCGAGTTATCCCAAAAATCCGGGCCAAACTTCAAAGTGAATGGTCATCGTATTAAGCACTACTTTGGAGGGGACGTACCACAATTGGTAGTCCCGGATCTCCAGACATTCCCCAATGTCCAATAAATTCAGGTGACGGGTCAAGCATAGCGACCTTAAACAAGCGCTTCGTGGGAGGCACCCCATGCTTATCTTTCTATCTTCTTTCTATTTTTCTAATTGTGTGACGTGAGGAGGTTTGCCTCTTCCATTCCCGTGTTTCGTGTTTGTGTTGTTAATTGTCCAGGATTGCCCGGATTGTGAAGAACTCTCGTGCTTGTATTTTTATCAAGAGTTTCACATCCTCATTGGCACACTTAATAAACGGCCTTAGATTTACGTAGGTGCCCCTTTCAAAACATCGAGGACGATGTTTAGTTCTAGTATGGGGGGGGATCTTCGATTTGATTTTGCCTGCAGCCGTTGTTGTCATGTAATCCCGTTTTTACCACCAAATTTTTGCAAAAATACCAAAAAATCAAAAATAAAATAAGTGTTTTGTCACAGTTTCGACTCTCCTAATGGGTAGAATGAGAATAATTTTTGACTCGATCGGGCGTGTTGAGCCCTAGCTAGTTCCTCAATTATAGGCTAAGCTTTCACGAATTCTATTGCTTCGAATTTTAATAAGGTGAAGAACAAGAAGTGATAGAGTTAAATATAAGTTTATGTGCTGAGCAAGATTCTTCTAAAACTTATATGAGTAACTTGTGTTTTTTTTTTCTCCCATTAGCTTCCAATCGATTGCAATTTCTTCTAAAAACTTATATGAGTAACTTGTGGCTTTTTCTCCCATTAGCTTTTAATCCACCTAATCATACGTGCTCATTTCAATTCAACTAAGTCAATCGATGTTTTTAGAAAAAGCTTCAAATTTGTAACTTGATTCTTTAAAGCGAGGTTTTCTGTTCTTTAGTAATTTGAAAGTTAAAATGCCAAAGAAGCAAGAAATGACATCTGAAATGCAAAAATGCATGAATATTGAAATTATGCCAATAAAGCATACATTTGAGTATATGGAGCAAGTAATATCCCACTCCGCTAACCACGAGGTGGGGGTTCAAACTAAGACATCTTTACTTCTAGGATTGGTGTTGTTTTTGATAGTCTCACCAAGAAGCCGAGGCCGGGGGTTGGGGCATCAAGGTGAGGTTCAAACTAAGACACCTATCCTTAGCCAAATTAGGAAGAAGGTGTTTTGATGTGATTTCCATTAATATAGATAGAAGTATGTGTATCACTTATTCCCTACGCTAGCAAACGGGGTGGGTTTTCAAACTAAGAACGCCTGTCCGTTGTCGTGATATCCTCTAGGGAGCGAGGGCCTAGGTAGGTGTTCAAACAAAGCACCTCTTCCAAACTTAATAACTTATGATTATGATAATGAAAAGATGGTGCAAAAAGTTCTACAATTAAATTTCGTTATTAAAAATCAAGTTTTACAAAGTCCCTAATAAGTTAGCTTTGAGTCCGTAATTCATCTTGAATAACGACAATGGAAATAAGTTGAATCTATGGTTGAGTTAAAATGAGACAAACCCAATTTAAATCATAAATCCCATGAATGGGAGTTAAAAGTTCCACAAGTCATAGTATGAGTATGCTTAACAATTTCGACTTATATTGACAATTGATCTTAATTAATTGCTTGGTTTTGAAACTAGTTGAAAAAATCAGGATGATGAATTATCCATTCGACATCCCATGATTAATTCTATGACTCTTCTCATTCTATGATCCCATTTTATAAAATAAAGGGAAGTCAATCAGCAGTCAAAAAAGAAAAAGGAAACCCACAAATATTAGGGATAGTTAGGTGTTACATATACATAATGGTGAATACGGACTTGCGAAGCTATTGATTCTTTTAGTTTCCCTTACAACACTTAGCACATTTCCGAGTTATTAGTCGAGGGGAAATAAGATTCCTTGTTTCTTGAGTGTTTACTTCATAAACATTGCGTGAGGATACGCAATACCCTTAATATGGGGGATTTTGGTATTGCTTAATTACACATACCATTTCCCCATTAAAAACGGACATGAATGACTAATGAACTACTACAAATACAATGTATATGTATTTTTGTGCATTGATTATGCAGGATACGATATACAAGAAAAGGAACAAAAGACAAATCCAACACGGACTGAATAAGACGAAAGTCAAATCAAAGTCTAAAGTCAACCAAGGTGAAAAAATACAACTTAAGGGAACAAAAACTGCTCAAGCCTTAAGAATGTGATACAAAAAGACAAGGGCTAAAAACGAAAATTGAGGGAGAAGTATAACTTTAGGGCCTATTTTCGCAAACCCCTAAAAGTTATAATCACAAAGTGTGGGTTCAGTGGTTTGTTGGCCGAAAATTACAACAAGTTAAAGGAAAGGAAGGGGCCAAAGCCTGCCAACCTACCCAAACTACGTATACTTCCCCGCCCAAAACAAAACCCAGGTACAACTAGGCAACTTGGACATGTCGTCCCATACCTTCTACCCTGCAAAACCACTCAACACCCTAGAAAAATCATTTCAACCACTCCTCTACCCCCTCCCCCCCCAGTTGTATAAATGCCATGTTGGCAATCCCTCACCCTTTCCAAGCATTTCGATGGCTGTGATTGCCTCAAAAGAATCACAACAGAAATTTGAATAGCTGGATTTAGAATTAGAAATCTACCTCACACAACAACACATTTGTTTTGCTCTCACAAAAAGAAGCACAAGCTGGCAAGTCCAAGATATGAAGACTTCGGCTATACATAGAGCCTTTTGTAAGCCTTTGAGGCATCATAGTATCATTATGTTTTTTATTTGTTTTTTTAATGCTAAACTAATTCGCTATTTTACGTCATTTACAGTTTTAACTTTCAGCTTTGTAATACTTTCAAGTTTTTAATGCAAAATTAATGTTTTAAGTCAATTTACAATTCCAAGTGCTAAGTTTCTTAATTGTGTTGTTGTGTGTTCAAAAAGCTCTCAACACAAACTTATATATAACGTTTTCATTAAGTAAAATAAAAGTTAAGTATTAAGAGAAAATCACAAAAATCACTCTCAAATACACCACAGCTTACTTATAGGATGGATAATCCTAGTACTGGGCATGGGCTTATGGGACACTACTATCTTGTTTTATGCAACTAGAACTTTATAGATTCATGTTGACCCTCGTTTTGAGCAAGGGGTAATGTAAGTCACTTTTTTTTCTTGTTTCCTTATTTTACTACAGATCTGAACTGCTTATAGTGCTTATTTATTACTTATGTTTACTTATTTGTGCTTTATCAGTATGTTTAATGCTTATTTTGCTTAATTGTTAGTTGAAAAATAGTTTGTATCACTTTCTTAGTTAGTACTGTTAGTTCATTTGTTAAAATTGTTAGTTTTGAGTTAACACTGCTAGTTCATTTTCTTGGATTTCAAAGGTAGCAGTACTAACTCAACACTAGCAGTACTAACTCCAAGTTAGTACTGTTAGTTCATTTGTTAAAACTGTTAGTTTTGAGTTAATACTGCTAGTTCAATTTTGGAACAGTACTAACTTAAAGCTAGCAGTACTAACTACAAGTTAGTACTGTTAGTTAGTACTGTTAGTACTGTTAGTCCATTTCTGCTTATTAGCTTATTGTTTCTACTTAGTTAAGATTTCCTTAGCTTTTTAGAGTAGATTAAACCATTTCCCTTTGCTGTTTTTAGGAGTAAGCTTATTTATGCTTATTTTCCTTTTCAAAGTATTTTCAATAATGTATCAGTTTTAGTTTTCTAGCTTATTTATCATTATAGTCTATTCTGGTTGCTTATTCTTATGCCTAAGTGCTTATTAGGGTTAGGTGAATATTTGTTTTAGCTTATTTGCTTATTTTGTGTTTTGTTTAGGCTAACATCACTAACTTTCAACTAGCAGTACTAACCTAAAGCTAACAGTACTAACTCCAAGTTAGTACTGGTAGTTAAAACTGTTAGTACTGTTGTTAGTACTGTTGGAGTTTATCTTGTTTAGTTTAGCTTAATTGCTTTTTGAATTTGTTTATTTAGAGTTAACTCAACTTATTTGGCTGTCTTAAGCATATTTGAGCTGATTTGTGTTTTAGTGTAAAAGTTTTAAGTGTTTTTGCCATTTCTAGCTTTTATTCTTGTTCCGGCTTATGGTCTTTGTTTATTTTTATGTGCACTTGCTTATTCAGTGTTAGTGCCCAATCATTCCTTGGCATATTCAAACATCAATCGTCAATAGTCTTCCGATTTTCCATTTCAAGCCTCGTTGGGACAAAACGACCCGGGAACACTCTATACTGCATCCGGTTTCATTGCTCTCGCGTGATTTCGTCCTTTATTGTCTATTTATACATGTTTGTATCTGTTTACATATTTAAGGGGTGAGTTCGCGCTGGTCATGCGGCCGCACCCAAATGTAATTAAGATGACACTTGTTTAATTTGGTAATCTAGTTCAATGTATATATCGAGAAACAAAATTGTTAAACATAAAAATGACTTATGATCCATGTCAAAATGTTAAACATAGTATCTGTAGGAAAAGAATGATTGATATCTAAACCATTTAAAATAATATGTTTAAGAAACTATCCTCATATGTTTCTGGGGGCATTGGCGTGTTGCTAGACGCTAACCTTTGCTTGTATAATTACTTGATTATTATGACATGCACAAGTGGGAGCTGTTGAAGTATGCTCGTGTCATAATAAATAATTATATGGCTAGACACATGTGAGCCTATGGGGTCACACACATATATACTGAGGTACCATTTTATATCGTGTTTATTGTATTTATGGTATATAAACAATCCACGTAACACGGGATAACTATCGGGCTTCTAATAACTAAGTATTGTACTTAGTTAATTGGACTTGAAAAACAAAAGAGGAGGCCCATATAAGCCCATATAGGGGTCGACCATTTATAGTCTTAGGGAGGGCATAAGGTTGTTTGACTAATCAAATATAAAGTGATGATCTCCTAATTGATCTTCTAATTAATTTAATAACAACTTACCAAAAGACTCTCCCCTCCTCTCCCTTATAAAAAACACGGCACAAACACTCTCTCTCTATGGTTTTTGTGTTCTTGTTTTTCAATCACTTTGTATCTAGTTTATTCAAGGTGAATTCCAAGGTTACGGGGTTAAGACTAGCATCCAATTGGTATACAAGAAAGTGTAGTGTGGATACATCATAAAGGCAATCTCCATTGATCACTTGGTTTTATTGGTAAATCGTTGTCCTTTTTCTGGTGCTTTTATTTTTTGAATCTTGATTAGTGGTGATGATGGTTGTTGTACCGGCGCCGAGGGATTTTTTAGAGAGTGTGTGAAAGCATATTTCTAGAGAGAGTGAAGATGGTTTTGTTTTTTTTAGTTTTGAGAGAGTGATGTAATTGAGCTTATATATGAATATTAAAGGGATGTTACAAGTTTATAGAATTGAAGACATTTAATTTTCAGGGTTATTGTTACAAGTTTATAGAATTCAAGTCATTTAATTACCAGACTGTTACAAAGATTATTTGACTCAATTTTAACTGTTACAAATACTGAATTAATTAGTATTATTACAAAAATTTTTGAGTCAAACTGTAATGTCTTAGTGCATTGACTAATGGCTTGCTACTTTCTTATTAAAGAAAACATTTTATTCTTAATTTTTTTAAGACTTCAATATTTAGAATCTCCTAAATGTATAGATATAGAAGATAGAATGTCTTAAATGCATTATATACTAGTATAGAAGATACTATGTATTAGCATATAAATTGTATAAAGCTTTGTGCGTTTTATTAATTTGTACAATGTGTATAATAAAATGTACTTTTCATTTTAGGTATGTTTTAAAAATTACATTAATTAGTAATGAGTGTTTTAAGAATAACATTAAGTATGTTGACCCGTCAATAAGTATGTGTTGTGAATTGGTTAATTGTACATATCTTACTTATAAAGGAATTTTGGCAAAATCTTGAAAAGTAAAAAACTGAATTGTTGAAAGTATTTATGGAATTGTTGAATTCTTAAATGTGATGGGTTGAAAAATCGTATATGTATTTACGAAATTAGTGAAGGGTTGAAAATTGTATGCATATTAATGGAAACTATTGTGGTAATCAAGAGGTGACATGTAAAACTTCTCAAAGAAGGTGCATAATGTTCGGTCACACCCTTTCACCTGTTGTAACCCACCTCTTTTATGAACTCATCGGTCTTCCAATTCATTCAGAAAACCCAAGCCGCCATCATTTAGCTAGCGAATCTGTTTTGTCTTTTGCTTTCACTCGTAACAAAATAGACTTTATATTCATTTAATTGCACTTCTGTTTTTTGTTTCCTTCTTGTTTTGTTTGATGTTGTTCACGTTTGTGTATATTGCAATTGCAGGAAAGGCAAAGAATGATTTTAGGCCTTGTAAACTCACTTGATAAACTTCCAAAGGCATCCATCTATGTGGGTGTGAAATTTAATAGGTATGTGTTTATCTTTCATCGTGATATCTTCACAATAAATGTATCCGTGATTGTTGTATTGGCTGCAGTTTTATATATCATTTCCTATTCATGTATCTAAGCAATTGCAGATTCGATGATTCTAAGTTTGAAGGAGAGTGTCGAATTTTTGGTTTATTAGGAACCCTGTTGTATCATGGTTGGATCATTCATCCACTGGTATGTCCTTATAGCAATGTGAATCTAATAAGAATATGGGTAAAGTGTGTTTTCTGATAGAAATGTTCTTCTCAATACAGTTTTTAAAGCCAATTTGATACTTCTATCTAGGAAAACTGGCTGACGAGTTCCTCAAAAACCAATTGAATGTGTCGTCCAAGTATGTTTTGCCTATTTTCTTCACTCTTACTTATGTGTGTTTACTAAAACATCATGGACACATGGTGACTCAATTATGTAATGAAGGGTTAGGTTTTTTTTGTCTTATGATTTTTTTGTCGTAATTATTATAGCTTGACAAGTCTATGACATTGCTTAAAAGAGTGAGAACCATGTGCCTTTTCTCTAGAATGATCATTTTCACACCACGATCAAGGTTAGTTTTATGAAAACTTAGTATCTTATAATGATTTTGGTTTAAAATGTCAAAAGTCTGCCTCATAGCATTGTGAGTTACTAAACAAGACAGTGAGAGTAAAAGTCTCAGATGATTGGATATTTAACATATTGGCAAGAAGAGGCTGAGGTATGCTTCACATATTTTTCTGACAATACTTCAATTAAGGTACAAATTCTTGCGGCCACTATCTACAAATCACATTTTAAAACAAATCATTAAACCATGAATAAGTAGACATTAAGAATTACTACTGAATACCAATATAGGAAACTATATATGTGAATGAATCACTTTTTGGTCAGCCTCAAGAATGTTTAAGCGTTAATACGCCTAATATGAAACTTGAAAACAAAATAATGTTATAGCAAGTACTTATAAGTTGCTATTGCTTGACATAAGTTCATGATATGAGCATTAGTATTATTATCAGTCGGTTTCTCGGCTGTAGACTTTAATTATTGATATAACAGATAAGACAACCAATATGCGATAGATTTATAGTGTTTATACCACATATTTGATTGTTAAAAAACGCATAATGACTTTCATGACACATATCCAAACATACCCTTATCTGCAGTTGCAAGCTGACGACGAGGATGCACCAAGACTATTTCGAGGATCCAACACACACTTATATAATCGTGATCACTGCATTATTAATTGAAGATATGTGAAGTAGTGAAACACATAAAAGCTTTACGAATTTGGCATTTGAAATGGAGTAGAGGGATGCTTAAGAACCATCTTGCCACTAATTAAGCAGCTGAGTAAAAATAAGATTAGTTTGCGGTCAGGTGAGCAATAGTTGATGCATAACATTCCTATTAACTTTCTTCCTGAAGAAATCAACTTGAAGCCAGAATCTTGAATTGATTGACTTTTACCTATATATGCAGTGGTGACATGGATGGGCAAAGTACTTCCGCATCAGAAGGTACAAGTACCGGGTAATCTTGAACCTTGCGTTATGTTTTTGATCCCTTATTTTAATTAGAAGTGCATATCGGTCCTAACCTTGGAAGGAGGTAGAAATACATCAACAATTCAACTCCGAGATAGGTCCGATGTCCGCTCTTAAAGTTACAAAAAAAAATTGGGTATTTCTTTACACATTATTAGTTTTGTTCGAGTCCGCTACACACATTGAAAATGCTTCCCACTTCCAGTCGTGATTCTGAAAGATGGACCATATAATTGGCATGCACAATTATCGGTGAGTATTTACACGCTAAAATAAATGCTCTCTTTAGTTTGTAATTCGATGAGAGAAAATTGCCAAAGTAAGCCCTCCTAAAGCAGAAGTTCTAAACACAACTGTAATTTCCACAAGTGTTAACTTTTTTGCTTATGGTTTTTATGTATATAAATTTTTGATATAAGTTTTGACAGATAAGTAATAAAAATAAGCTATCAAAACTCTTAATTTTCATATTTGAAATGGTATCATTTAGTTTTTGGAAAGCATCAGATGTGGTGGTGTTCACTTCATCGTGATTTACGTGAAAAAGCTTAGTGGTAATATAAGGTGGCTTCGTATAATTGCATTGGTTTTGATAACAAGAAATCTATCACCGAAATGCTTCGAAATTCAAATTAGGTTATGCTTATCAGGTAGGATGTATCTGTTAGGTTTGGTGTGTATAATCTAATAATTTGTATCTTTATATTTACGCTTTACTACATTTAATGTATTTACATACTTTTCTTGAATTTTCAAAAACCTTGAAAATTGATTCTATTAACAGAAACTATTGAATCAGTAAAACGCAAGGAATGCAGGAAAGTACATGGCTGGACTAAAATGCAATAAAGCATTCAAAATTGAAAGTATCTTAGGAAAGTATTGAAATGCCCAACAACTCTTCAATTCTTGGACTGACTTCGGCAACAAGAAGGCTACATATTTGCCAACTCTTAAATTAGGCAACACTTTAATCAATCACTATAATACATACTCTTTAATTCAGCAACTCTTTAATCAGGGCCTTTTCTTAATTGCACATGTTTCACCCACTAAAGTTAAAACATTATCCATTAAACTATAACTTTCTTCATTGTAGGCGGTCCCTTGTGCCATACTAGCTTTCTTCATTCATCCAACAACATCGTGGTACTTCATCAACATGATATCTTGGGCTTTGAATTTTACCTTGAAGTAGTTTCTGTTGTACCTCAACTTAAGGTTATGAAGAATACAAAGCAGTTTCTGTTCTACCTCAACCAGACATTTTTCATTTTACTTTCTCTCTACTTACTTGTATCTGACTTTGTGTGGCAGATTGTTGAGCCATTCAAAGTTCATTATTTATTTGATCTTAGTGTTGCAAGGTTCTTGAGTTGTGCTCATTGGGTTCGTCAGGTATGACTTGAAAATAAAGAAGTCACTATTGTTTGTTAAGCATTTATGTGTCCATCTAGGTTTGAATCTACATAATTGTTTTTCGGTTCAATAAGACAGGTTTTGGATAATCACGACCGACTACTAACTGCCCTAGGCTACGGTTTATGGCCGTCAATGGTTTTGATCTCAGAAATTGTTCAAACTTTCATTTTAGCGGACTTTTGTTACTACTATGTGAAAAGGTAAATGAGAATAAATTTGGTTCCATTTGCTATAATATTTCACTTGCATTTTTGGTTGTTATTGTGACGAAAAAAGAGATTGCAACCAGTTATTAAACCAACTTAATTGTGCATAGTTGAAAATGTTTTTTCCCCACAAAACCTATTATTTGGAGGATTAAATTGGAGGCAAATGAGGTATTTTTTTACTTTTCATAATCAATGTTCTGTTTGATATTGAACCTCTTACTTCCCTTTAATCATTCAAAATAATCGCTTTACAACATTCATCCTCCCTATATTTAAATATTGGATTTGTACCATGGGAAATTGAGACAAAATGTAGATCCCATATTTGAGGAACTACTTTACTAAGATGGCAGACTTTATCTCCGTATTGTATGTACCCTTAATCAATATTTGTAACTCTCAATTCACTTCATTTTATACATTATTAATTAAACATGCTATGTTTGTAGGAATAAGCTATACGTTGATCATGGAATGCATGCCTGTTATGATCGTCGTTCTAGCAAGTAGTAGCAATACATTTAGCGAGTGAATACCATTCAAGACTTATGAGGTTTACTTTTGCTCGAACGATCGTAGGCTCCTTTGTACACCTGCAGAATAACTAGAATGATGTATGTACTCGCGTTTCTTTTATAAATTAGATTGGTATCATCAAACTGAATCAGACCGATCGTTTGGATGTAAAGCAATAATATCGAGTCCTATTAGCAAGATTTTTTTCGTCCTTGAGTTGATAAAATTTTCATTATGCAATTATTTAGTGTGGGTTGCTGATACGTGTTAGTGATAATGGTTGATGATGGGATTCCGATGATGACTACCCAACTTAAATGACCCTAAGTAAACATGTTTGAGCCATGACCTTTTTAGTCTATAAACATCATGAACACATGGTTAGTCATCGGACCTTAGAAAAATGAAAGTGAAGATGAAATGTATGTGTTACTCGTGAATGAAAGCAAGTTCTCCTTAAGTACATGTTGAGCACCTTAAGAGAGGCAAAACTATCAAAGAAAAAGCACCAGTAGGCAGATTATTATGTTAAGAACTACCATAAGCAAATATACAAGAAATCAAGCAACTCGGTCATATGAATATATGATTGAGCTTTTGTTAAATAAGGTACGTTTAATCTTTTGATCAAAATGTTGGACCAATAACTATATGGTAATGAATAATAATTATTGGTGAATGTACGTATTGATATAAGTAAGATGGGTCAAGGTGTCTCATTCATAAAAACACATGAACCGAAAAAACATGAGAATAAAGACACATAAGATGAACACAAAAAAGTGTAAATTACTTTGACGGATTTTATTTTGATATGTAGACAAATTATTCAAAATTTACAGTTTAGACGTACATATGTATTTAAGTGTAAATTACTTTGACGGCCGCTATTGCATATCGTTAATTATCACAATATTGCATATCGTTTTTTATTTTGAGCCAAAAAATTTTATATTAAACGTTACACGAAAAACTTACCACAATATTGCATATCGTTAATTATCGGCTGCTAAAAAAATTTCGTGCGTGCACGGGTATTCGCCTAGTTGCATGAATGTTTGTATTATTGAATTTTAACTTTTTGTTGTTTGCATTAAATATTGTATAATTTGCATCAATCCTTGTATTACTTAATTTTTTGCATTGAATGAAGAGATAAACATGTGACATAATTATTTTGTTTGCATAAAATGTTGTACATAATGCATAAGAATTTGTATTACTTAAAAAAATTGCATTAAATGAGAAGAGAGACGTGTGTTAGAAATCATTTTGTTCTTTTGTTGTTTGCATCAAAGGTTGTACAGTAAACATAAATAGTTGTATTATTATTTAATTTTTGACATTTAATGAGAAGAGAGTGTCTAATTTGCTTTATATGTAGTATAGATAATTCGAAACACTTTAGTAAAGGGCTACTCACGGTTTTAAAACGAGACCTAATCGGATTGGACCAAAAACTCATTTGACTCAAAACACCAAATTAAGAACCGGACCAAAATGTTTTGTCCAGGTCGATCCGGTCTAACAAGCGTAACAAAAGATTTTGCGTAAAACTAAACCGGATCAGACCTAACCGAACCTAATATCAGAAAAAGGGTAAATCGAAAAGTGGACCGACATATTATTATAGGTGCGGTTTTTTATTTTGTCCGGTGTGCGGTATATTATGCTCAAAAACACAAAAGTAAGTGATCTTTCAGATCATCATCTTCCCCAAATCCCTAAATTCAAAACCCTAACCCTAAAACCATTAAAACCACCAATGGACTCACAACCAATCACCACCACAAAAAGCTGGAGCATCCACACCCGACCCGAAATCACATCAAAATACACAATCCACTCCTTAATCGGATCCGGCACCTACTCTGACATCTACAAAGCCACTCGCATCTCCGACAACCTTCCCGTCGCCTTAAAAGAAGTCCACCACCTCCAATCCGCTTTTCGCGAGATCGAATCTCTTCAAACGCTTAACCATTCCCCAAACGTCGTCGTTTTGCTCGAGTATTTCAGCTCCGAAGATGAGGATGTCGTGCTTGTGTTGGAGTATTTGGTTACTGATTTGGAGAAGGTGATTAAGGTGGTTAGGAAGGAGGGGAAATGGTGGGGGGCTGGGGAGGTTAAGAGATGGATTGTCCAGATTTTGCTTGCGGTTGATGCGTGTCATCGGAGTGAAGTTATTCATCGTGATTTGAAGCCCAGTAATTTTTTGGTTGGGGAGGATGGTGTGCTTAAGCTTGCTGATTTTGGACAGGTTGTTTGTTTGTTTTTTAAAGTGGGTTTTGAGCTAGCCGTAAATAAACAAATATCACATTAATCATCTACACCAACATATAGACTATGTTTGGTAAAACTTAGTATTGTTTGTTAACATAGTTATATCTCTGATTATAAAGCAATAAATACTAACCGATGTGCGTAACATCCTTGATTAACCGATTGGCAGAATTAACATAGTTATATCTCTGGTTAACATCCTTGCCTCTGGAGACAGAGGTCAAGGGTTCGATCCTCACCCCTTACAAGGCCGGAGGTCCTTCTCTACCTTTGGTTACATCTCAACCTCCCCCATGCACTGCGGAAGACGGTATTGGGAGTTACTTACTAGATAACTGAAATAGGAATAGGCAAATAATGTGTTGT
>BQNB010065179.1:0-35033 GCA_026074375.1 Tanacetum coccineum | reverse complement strand
TTATTCATAAAAAAACAGACCGATGACTCAAACAGTGGGAGAGGGTATTCCGAGGAAAAAAATAGAAAGTTTTATTTTAAAAACTTTTTGAGAAAAAAAATTGGTAAAAAAAAAAACTAACTGTTAAAAAATATATTTATAAAAAAACAGACCGATGATTCCAACAGTGCGAGAGGGTATTCCGAGAAAAAAAAAGGAATATTTTATTTTATAAATTTTTTGAGAAAAAAAAAGAACGGGACGATTAGCGGAGCGCGAGGTTTGAGGAAACTTAAAGTTTTATTCAAAAAAAAACAGACCGATGACTCAAACAGCGCGAGAGGGTATTCCGAAGAAAAAAAAAGGAAAGTTTTATTTTAAAAAGTTTTTGAGAAAAAAAAACTGGTAAAAAATGGTCAAAAAAAAACTAAGTGTTAAAAAAAAACAACTTTATTAATTGCCGGGTCAAAAACATTTAATGTGACCCGGTTTTTGGGTGGGTCGGGTCCCCCGGTAAATGTATTGTTTAGAAATATATAACAAGGTTTTTAGCCTGCGCTTCGCTGCGAAGCGCGAGGTTATCCTTTTTTTCTGGTTGAAGAGCAAACGACACCGAGTCAAAAGTAGAGTCGTGTTTGTTTCGCTTCAAGAAACTATAACAGAATCTGAAAAATCGCGTACTGATGACGATTTATCTAGATTAAACCAAATTTATGTATTGTATATGGCTTTTACAAAAGCATACAGTTTTGTCTACATTAAGCAAATACTATGTACCAGAATGCATATGCCAACTGAAGTTGCACATTGCGTTCTACCATACTGTATCAAGCGAAGCGTCTAGTGATAGGTCTGGAAGTAGAGAACGTTTTGTAGATGCTATTTTCGGTGTTGTTGTTGCGGTAGATGTTGCATCCAATTAGTTTGCAGCTTGTAACAGTGACGAATGAGGCTTAGAACTTCAAATGAGGCTTTTCTACTGAATAGCTAAGACTGCATTGTGACGACGTGCATTTTCAGAATTCAATGCTGATATTGCTGGAAGTTCAGTCTTCGCAACCTGCACTGGATATCATTGAAGCGTAATTATAAATCCAAAAGCATAACAGTTCACTTTGTGTATATTCCATTTTTTTCATATTAGCAAAAGAAAGCAAACACCTAGAGTAAACTTAATTAAACATCATTATACAAATTAAAATAAAAGCAAACCAAAAAGTAGAACATATTCAAACATTGAGGTAATTTAAGCTTTATATTTTTTCAGAATAACATTTAACTCAAGTTAGCATAAAAAGTGGTTGTAACTGCATATAGTTCATGTTTTCATTACAGCTATCTTAAACAGCACGTTGTCATGCTTAATGAACTTAAAAGGTGTTCGGATTAGCATTGTTTCAAAACCCGTACATAATTCGATAAGCCTACTACTAAACTAACCAAGAGATCTCACCTAATACGTGATGCATATATCACAGCCAACAAAGTAATTGTACATGTACATCTTACTGTTTTGGGAGGATAACAAACGATACATGCACAATATTAAAAAACATCCCACATTCAGGAAAATGATATATCATCTTAAAAAATTTAATGCACATAAAGTTCAGCAAGTACCTTGATAAAGTATCACGGAATGGATAAAAAAACCATGTATGTCATTAATTTTTCACATCTGTTATCACATCAATACCACCATCCTGCATACATGAAACGATCCAACAAATTATTAAATCAAAATCCCTTAATCCAATACCAAAGCTATTCTGTTAATTTCGTTAAACTTTCTGTCATTTGATTTGTTAAAAAACTTTAACAAACATCTAGTAAAAAATTAATCATGTTTTGAGTTTTAATACCCCATATCAGTGCATAATGTTTCGTCTGGGCTTTACAAAGTATATAAATAAAAGAGAAAATAAACATAACTTTCCTTTAATTTACCTGCTCCTAATATGGGTACTTAGGTGCACTCTTAAAGGTGAAAAAATTCCATCAACGGCTTCTTTACTTTCATCTTCTGTTAAGTGCCCTCTTATAAAATCTTCTATATGCCACCTTTATTTGCATCCTAAAACATGAAATTCGAAAGAAGAAAGCAATTAGTTACCACGTCAAAATCTCAACTAAAGAACATAATTCGTATAAACATAACGTTGAAAGTCTGCATATAATAAAATCACATAAATTTACATAGCATAAACATAGCATGTTGCATCTTCATTGTTATATTTCTATTTTTTGAAAATTGAATAGAAGATATACTTTAGAGGTCAATTTTAAGTGCCTGCACTCTATTAATTCAGCCCGCTGGCTGATGAATCTGATTACATCCACAATTTACATGAGAAATTACTTCATGTGTATTCGGATTGGAGGCTCGTAAGTAAAAGTTTGACATGAGGGTGCTTTTGGACGTGCTTCTTAAAAGGGATTATGTGGAGTTTGATAATTACAATTAGATAATCAGCTTTAATAAAATGCTTTCGTACAAACGACGTGTCCGGGGCATTAAACTCAATTTTGACCCGGCATTTGTAAGTAACTTTAGTACAGACGACGAGTTAACATTGGGTTTGATGGGTTACTTATATTGAAGATTCCATGTATAAAGATTCCAATTTGTTGATAACATGTTTTGGACTAACCTTATTTGAAGCGACATATTGCACATGTGCGGACCGTAACAGTCACTGTAGGCTACTGTAGGCTGCCCCCTGATTGCAATAAGAAAAGAAACAAAGACACTAACCCTGTTGCTGGCATTGCGAGTCCAAATACTGGAAAATATAACAACCTTGATTCATGTTGTCGCCTTAGTTTCTAAACGTTATTTTCTTCTCTACTTTATGTATTTGTGGTGACAATTTAAAATACTCTGTTGTGTAATGAGCAGATACGTATCCATTCGCAGAAGTACTTTCTGAAAGTCCAGAAAAATGGAACGAATGAGCCTGTCTCACCACCTCGGCGAAAGAGAACAGCGGCCCATCCATACATTCTCAAAGCCAAAAAAAGGTTGGATTCTGACCAAACATTATTTTTTATTTCATTCCAAGTTAAATGCATGTTACTCTAATATGGATAAATTATTAATTGTATACGACATTTTGTCTGATTGATTTGGTTAACCTTGATTATTTCTTCAAATGCAGAAAAATAAGCAATCCCAAACACCCCCTTACTAACTAAACTCGTTCATATAAAAAAACATACTAACAACTCTACGTCGCACGCGATGTATGTAAAGTTGGCCATTTAGTGATGCAACAAACATGATAACTAATTATGGAGATAGATAATAAATCAAAAAATGTACTCACCTTAAACCTCGACACTGCTTGATGGTATACGTTCAGCCCTCATATCATATATCATATCGTTTTTAATATAAACTTTCCCAAACAATGTTTTGAAGAGAGAATGGAAGATAGCTGTGGGAGTTGATGAACAATTGAGAACTACAATTGTTTAACACTATCATGGTGATGATGTAGGTGGACATTCTGGTACCAATGTAACTACTCACAGGGTGGGAACATGGTTTTACTGGAAAGGATTGCACAAGACAATTAAGAAAATCATAAAGGAGTGTGATGTTTGTTAGAGACAGAAGGCTGATTTAGCTGCTTACCTAGGGTTGTTGCAACCACTACCAGTTCCTGAAAAGATTTGGAGTGAAATTTCCATGGATTTCATTGTTGGGTTGCCTAAATCACAAGGAAAGACTGTGATCTTTCTGGTGGTGGACAGACTCGGTAAATATGCACATTTTATGGCTCTATGTCACCCTTATACTGCTAGTTTTGTGGCATAAGTTTTCCTGGATACAGTGTACAGACTACATGGTCTTCCAAATGTTATTGTAAGTGATAGAGATAGTGTGTTTCTGAGTCTCTTTTGGCAGTCTCTATTCAAGATTTTTAAGGTGGAGTTAAAGATGTCATCTGCCTATCATCCCCAAACAGATGGGTAGACTGAGGTAGTGAACAAATGTGTAGAGTGTTACTTGAGATGCCTGACTAGGGAAAGGCCTAAGGAGTGGGTGCAATGGTTACCTTTGGTTGAATATTGGTACAACACAAACAAACACTCTCTACTAATGTGTCCTCCTATGAAGTGGTGTATGGCCAAACACCCCCATTGCATAATCCTTATGTGGCTGGTGAAAGTGCTGTTGAAACTATGGATAGAAGCTTACAAGCAAGGGAATCTGCTATTGAAATGGTCAAATTCCACATCACTAGGGCTCAGGACAGAATGAAAAAGTATGCAGACTTAAAAAGAAGTGGAAGAGAATTTGTTGTTGGAATGTGGGTCTATCTCAAGTTGCATCCACACAGATAAGTGACAATCAGGAAGGCAATGCAAAACAAGCTCTCTGCTAAGTATTATGGGCCTTTTTTGATCATTGCTAAGGTGGGAGCTGTGGCTTATAAGCTAGAATTACCAAGTGACAGTTAAATCCATCATGTGTTCCATGTATCTCAACTCAAGCTATGCAAAGGGAATGACTTGAAGATGGGAATTTTGCCTCATTGTGGAGCTGATGGACTACTTGCAGTGGAACCAGAAGCTATCTTGGATAGGAGGATGGGCAAGTTGAACAACAGAGTGGCAGTTTATGTGTTGGTCAAGTGGGTCAATCATCTTAAGGAAGATGCTACTTGGGAGTTGTATGAATATTTGGTGCAGAGGTTCCTTGAATTTTCCATTGATCCTTGAAGATAAAGATCTTTTTAAGGGGAATGGATTATAACAAAGTGAAGTAAAACGGGTCAAAATCTAAAAGTCAACGAAGAAAGTCAAAGTTTAGTTTTGGCGGGAAAATCAACTCCTTTAGTTCATTTCATCAGTTTTCATTCAGAATTTGTAACTCATTTCTCTCCCTCTTGTAATCATTCAACTGTGTGTAATTCATCAAACTAATAACAAATCACTTTCGAGTCTTGTTCTTGTTCCAACGATTCCAGGGTGAGTTGTTGCCATTGAGCTGTGATCTACCATTTCTTAAGTGAAATCTAGTTCATATTGTTTCACTGGGTTGATTTGAAAAGGGAGTTTCAGCCGACCCCTTTCGACATCAACGAGACCCACAAAAACGACGTCCACTAATCGTCCCGCAGAAGAGCGCGAGTATACATACTTGTTATAAGACAAGTCCTAGCTACATTGAGGATTTGCATTTAAATTTCAAAAAATAGTGGTCGTTATTTCTATAATATTTTATAAAATGCTCATTAATCTTTCACTAAGAGATTAGAATATGAATCGATATAAATTATCGATACATAACCACAACATGCGGTAACTCAACTTTATATATAAAGATGACCATGTCTATGAAAATATTATACATGAACGCTTACCACGTACATCAAACACAACTATAAACCAAAATTAAGAACCGTAATTGAAACAAAAAACAAAAATCAAGCTATTTGGTTTAAAAAAACTAATGATATATCATTGAAATTTTTTTAGAAAAAACCACGTGCGTGCATAGGGATTATAACTAGTATAGTATAGATAACAACTTTTTGTAACAACTTTTTTTATGTGCAATCTTGATCATCCATATCTTTTAGGGAAACACATCTTAAAGTGATATGTGTCGATTCTTAATTAAAAAATCACATTTATTTTTAAATTAAAATATCTTTTTATCTATTTATTTTTTTTTATTATTTAATTTCACCATATTTTCTAAAATTTTGTGCTTTTTAATTCAACATCAATTTTCATATATTTTTATTAATTTTTATTTTTAATGCCCTCGAAACTGCTGTTTTGCGCGAATAACATGTTAATATCACATAATATGTAACACACTCTGAATCAAAAATATGATTTTCGCAACATTTTATGTTTTATATATAGGCAAAGGCTACTAAAAATAAAAATAAGAGCCGGAAAGTGTTACACATGACAAAGATAATACAAAACAAATCTACAATATAAAATTCTCTAACCCAAATGCGTGATTCTTGTTGATCCGATTGGATTAAAATAATGACATATTTTAATTACATGGTTGGGGTTAGGTACTCGTGAATAAAAGTGTAATTTGGTGCTTCTCAAATACTTCTTCCGTCAAATATTATGGGTGCGTTTAATTGGGAAAAACACCTTTGTTTCCACAAAATATTTTGTAGAAAACAAGGAAAACAGAGATCACGTTCAAATCATTGTTTTTTAACAAAATTCTCTACAAAGCACAAAACATGCGCTTCCCAACTTAATAAAAGAAACTACAAAACATATTTTATTTGTTTTCTTTGTAACCCCCTTGTTTTCTTGAGAATGGAAAACAATATCACATGAACGCGTTTTCCAATGTTTTATGGAAAATAAATCTTCTCTTTTTTTTACAAATCTGAAAACACAAAACTAGAAAAAAATTTCTTCAACTAAACGCAACCTATATGTTTAGCTTTTTACTTTTAAAGTTTTTTTTAACTTTAACCCTATATATTTTTTGGATGTTTCGTCCTTTTGTCAATTTTTCCAAGTTTCGTTAATTACACTGGACATCCCTCAAAAGAACGAAACATGCAAGAATTGACAACTACATTGACACATGTTGTATTTACTTTGAAAAAGGAACGAAGGGTGCTACTGTGTGTAAACAATACGAACGAATTTGAAATATATTCATTTTTTGCATCAAATATTATAGATGGTGGTGAGTTTGAAACTTAGAACCTTTGTTTTTCTTTGATTTGGGTTTGAAGAAGATGAAGTTGAAGAGGTGGAGGTGTTTGTGTTTTTGTTAGTGTTCAAGCTGAAATGCTCTCCTTTTATCGGGCTAATTCCATTTGTGCCCCATCCCTCTTGTGTTGATTCAAAGATTGCTCCAATTGCAAATTGTTTACCCAATTGCCTTCAAAATATTATGCGACCGTATGCGACTCATGCGACTTATGCAACTTGAATAAAAAATTAAAAAATGTACTTTTGTCTAATGATTGTAAGTACACATGTGTAAGAAAAAAAAATACAACATGTAATAGACGTGTAAAGTACTTTTTTATGCGACTTTGACTAAATTTTTTATGTGACTTGTAATTTAATATTTTTATAATGTAAATAATATTTTTTTTACTATTTACATTATAAAAATATTAAAGTACAAGTCGCATAAAAAATAATTATCCCTTAACCAATTAATCACTTTAAATCTTTATTGGTAGATATTTCGTACTTGTTGATATGGATTTCTTATATGATCATTATAATCCATTTAAATAAACACAACAGGTCGTGATAATCAAGAGACAGGCATGAATTGTGTGCATTGTTAAAATATGTTCACATGGCTATTTTTTTATGTAAGAATGATTCGGAAACAAAATAAGAGAATAGTTTTTCTAAGACGACTGAAAAGTACACAGAGACTCGCAGAAAGGTAAAATAAATACTCAAGGATCCATAGAAAAATACAAAAAAAGTATTTTATTTTTTTACTTTTATATGAAACCTTGTCTTCTTATCTTGTGGTAGTAGGGCACAAGTTAATAGAGAAATACACACAATATAGACAACACAGTCTGATAAACGTGTTGAGTAAACCAATAAATATGTGGCACGTAGACCAAACCATCAAATAAATACAACTATATATGGTTGTTCTGGTCCAACCCCAAATTCACGGGCAACACGTGATCATAATAGATAATAGGTAGTAAAGTCTATAAATAGACTAGTTAGCCTAGTTGTAGTAGTACCTCACAACATCATAAAGAAACAGTGCTTGTCTAGCAATACTATGAAGAATATGTATACAGGAGTGGTGTTCTGTCTTGTTGTTATCACTTGTGCCAGCTCAGTTTTGAGTGTTTCTTTGAATAATGATGGGGATCAAGAGATCTCCATGGTTGTTGATGATCCAGCAAGCATGCATGATGCGGGAAAGCAGGTACGTTACATGCATTGTAATACTACTCTATTTGTTGTTACTCTATAATATAGAAATTGCTTAGTATTTCATAGTATATTATTAGCAAACTTCCTTCACTTAATTAGCTCTCATGTGAAATTAAGAAACCAAACTAGCTAAGCAAAGACACCTTTAAAATCGATTAATTAATGTCCTCTTCTACCGTCCCTTTGTGCATTGCATGTGAAACAAGCCGATAATTGTTGGCTTGCTATATATATGTACGTGTGTGTGGTAATAAGGCATGCATGCAGATATGGTGTGCGGTGTATCATCTACAATAATGTAAACATATTAGCAACGTGACAACGTTGTTGATATGGGTTTGAATTCCCGTGGTGTACGTTTTTGTTATTGTGTTTGATTTAATTAATGAAATGTGCATTGCACTACTGTTTCTATTTTCGCAATGTGGGAAGTAAAATATAAATTAAACGGGTTGTGCTTGAACCTTGCAGTAGTCTCTCATCAACAGCAACAACGGGTTAATTAGTGCTAGCATACTCAATTCAACTTTGAATTTTCAGGTTCACGCAGATTATATTACACTACTCTTTAATTTATTTACTGTTAAGTGACCCGCTAACAACATAACATAAGTCAATTTATTCTATCTATTATAAGTACTTTTTTTTCTTTCTAACACTTGAACTAAAAATCTAACACGTACAGTCTGCTACAATTTGGAATTTGAAATTCTCATATACTAGTTGTAGAAACTATATGAGGGGTTGAATAGTTTTACCGGTTAATTTGCGTTTTAAAAATTTGCTTATGAAATAGTTTGATTCGAGATGTATGTCAATCAACCAACAATATGAATCACAACTAAACTATCTAATAATGCAAGTAATAAGTAAAGAGATAAAGAAAGAAACGATCAAACCAAAACACCGAGATTTATAGTGGTTCGGCAACGAAGCACCTCTTCGTTCCTACTCCACTCCCCGAGCACTCCACTCGAGATTTCACTATGTCAACAAGCTCCCTTTAGGCAGAGAAAACCGTTTACACGTCGCTTACTTTCTTTTCCGACACTAAGCTAGATGTCGAGTCCTAATCTTAGCTAGAACCAATCTAAGACTTCACTAAGTCTTCAAACACTCACAAGATCTACACTCTTGGATTGACACACAATCCAAATCACACCAATATACAATCTACACACTTGGATCTACACTTGATCCAATTAATACAACAACACAAAATAAATCTAATGAATGTTTGTGATCTTGAAGAAGAGAGGAGAAAAAGATCACTTGATAACAATTCGTATGTACAAGAATACGATTGTTCTTCTCTTGTTAGAAGGTGAAGAAGGGGAAGAAAGAATTAATCACTTGAAACAAAATCAAGGTATGTGTTTTAGAAAGAAAAAAAGAAGAGATAAAACTAGATCTGATAGAATTTTTGGCAAGAGGAAGTCTGATTTTGAAATTGGTGGCCCAGTATTTATAGGGGACAAAAAAGTAGCCGTTGTTGGTGGCGGTCCTGGCGGCCCCTTATATATAAGGGGGCCGCCGCACCTATAAGGGGGCAGCCACTAGACTCCGCTTCTAAAACATCAAATGAATTATCCCCCCTTTTTTCCGCCCCATCTTTTAAATAAACATCTACTTCCGTATAATCATCACCTTCACCATATTGGGTCTCCAAATACTTTGAAAATCCATCATCAAGGTCGATCTTCATGCTACAATCATCTTCACTAGGAGTAGAAGACGAAGACAAGGTAAAAGTTTCATCATTATGTTTGTCGAGTTTAATCTTGTAATGCACATACAACTCTTTGAGAGCATCCTCCACGATTTTACAGATTTCAATGGTTTTCGCGGACAATGTTTTCAATCGTTTCGAAACTTGGTCACCTTGATTGGATGTTTCTGTTCGGCTTTTAGGATAAATTAGGTCCAAACAAAATTCAAGATACTTTAACTTATTTCGAGGATCTAATACTAAGGCCACATACAATAAAACATTCATATTATCCAAATTGTCAATACCTTGTCATACCAGCTTCATAGATAACCAATCTTCCTTTTATTTTCATCACATTTCGACCATTTTTGAAATAGCGGCATGCATTGAGACAAGATCTTTTCACAAACATATTGGCTTTGTCACATACTTACACCCGAAATCTTATGTGTCACATCATTAAAAAATCCTCAAATACTCCAAAAAAAACCTATTAAACATTAAAAGTTGAATTAGATCAGACGCGCAAATTTTCTGCAATGATGCATTGTGACTAGTGTTCACTGCAACGATGGTAACAAAAAAAACCATACTTATTGATCATAGATCAGATCTAAGATCAGATCCTGCAAAGATCTCACATCAGATCTTTTTAAAACCAAAAAAATACATATTCTGTAAATGAGCTTCAGAACTAATAGTAGTAGTAACAATAGGATTTTTTCTATAACTAATGCATTATCATCAAATGCAGAAACTATTCACCTAGTCTCAACTCTAACAACAAAACAAACACCCCCTTAGTCCTTTATTATATAAGGCCTCCAACACCCCCTTAGTCTTTTATATATTAGGCCATCTAAACACCTCCTAATTTGCAAGTCTGTAAGCTTAATGGTTTGGGCTACTGTGTTTGAAATCAGAATAAGCTTAACAGTAAGATCAACCATAAGAACCGTTAACATTTGTAGCGTACTTAAATGAAACAAAAAAAATACCTTGCATTTGACCAATCATCCTCGTTAGGAACCCCCACAACGTTCTTTTTCTTCTTTTTAGTTTTAGGCATCATCCTAGTACCCTCCTCACCATCTTCAGGTTCATTAAAGAAGTAAGACGTATAATCATGTTCGGTAAGTTCAAGCCTAAACACAACATACATCACCAATTCACCAATTAGTATCCAAAAACATATGGGGCATAGAAAAACATACTGTAGAATAGAAAAACATAGAGTAGTATGTTAAAATACCTATCAAACACTTTCTCAAACTTGACTGCAGTTTCCAACATAAGAAACGTAGAGTTCCATCTTGTGTCAACATCAAGACATGGCTTCCTTTTACAATCAACTTTTTCAAACTCGACACCGTTTTCGAAGCTTTCTTGCCTACCCGAAGACGATCTCAAATACTTAACTGCTCTTCGAATTTTGCAAATAGAAGAATGTTGTTCCTCTAAACCATCTCTTACCACTAGATTGATGATATGAGCACAACATCTTAAATGCGTATACTTGCAATCTAAGATTGCGTTAGGTCCTTTAAGAAAAGTGCGTAACTTCTTTATTGCTCCATCATTAGAAGACGCATTATCAACCGTGACCGTAAAAACACGAGTAATACCCCATTCTTGTAAACAACGATAAACTAAGTTTCCTATCGTCACACCCTTATGATTCGATATTCGACAAAAAATAAGGATTTTCTTTCTTAACTTCCAGCTATCATCAACCCAATGAGCCGTAAGACACATATAGTTATAGTTTTGCACGGACGTCCATGTGTCGGTTGTAAGACACACTGTTTGATTTTTTAAAAGATTCTTGAGTTTTTTTGCTTCTTCTTGATATATGGACAAAGCATCTCTAGCAACCGTCCACCTAGATGGAAGTTCAAATTCTGAATTTAGTTCCCACACTAACTCCGAAAATCCCTCATCTTCAACAATGCTAAAGGGTTGGTTATCTTTAATGCACATCCTAGCTACAGCTTTTCTACAACGTTCTTGGTTAAAAGAGTGAGAAACTAAAGTACCTCCAGATTCACCCATAGTAGCAGGCTTAAAACTTAATTTTGTTTGTTTCTTCTTATCTTTACTTCTATAAAGGGGTGAAGTAACACATACATTTATTAAATGGTTACCTAAGGTACTAGTACCATTTTGCTTTGAGTTTGCCGCCAACACCGTACCACAATAAGGACATTTAGCTTCTGTAGCACCTTCGATGCGAGGAAAATGATCCCACACAAATGATTTATATCGCCTTTTCTTTTGCTCATCAACATGATCACTAACACGCTCATCAACGCTTTGATTGACATTTTCACTATCAACATCAATAACCGGCACATTCCCTTTGTCCTTACTTTGAGCTTCGGAAGCCTCGCTTCCTGATGGTTCCATCAACTAAAATAAAGAAGCAATTTTAGGCATCTAATATAAGCACACACACATAAAAAAAAGATTAATCATGCTTCATGCCTCTAAAAAAGACACTTAATTTGTATTCTCTATGCTATCTTCTAGTGCCAGTGTTTGTACTTAAAGTAAATAAGTAGGAACAAACTACATGTTGTATGATTATGGGTGGGATTAGATCATACAAGCATACTATCTATATAATAACAGAACAAGAACATCATACAATTAGATTTCAGGTTAAGGACGTTAAACTAGTGATTCTTCTTATTTGGCAAAAGCACATAATAGTAGATGAAAGAAACATAAACTTACTGTGAAAATGAGAGCTTGACCGGCTGAATAGCAATGAAGATTGACGATTGTAAAGTTCGAGTGGAGAAGACGAGTGTCGAGTGAAGAAGATGGACAGAGTTAGGTTAAACATGTTCACAGTAATGAATCCTGTATTTTTTTTATTTTTGCTTTTCCTTCCCAACTTTGACGTTTGATTTTCCCAAATAATTAAATAAGTCAATCCATTTCCAATCCACAGTATATATACTAGGTTGCTTACTCATCACATAAGAAAATTAAACAAAATGGATATATATTAATAATCGGCTCGGTTCGGTTTTTATGATCGTTCTAGTCATAACCGAAACCGAACCGTAATTTCGGTTAAGAAAAATAAAAAACCAAACCATCGTTCTAGTTTCGGTCGTTATTTGGTTCGGTTTTTCGGTTATCGGTTCGTTTTGGATTTTTCGGTTTTTTGCTCACCCCCTACTATAAGAGAAAGAGGGATTTTTTTTGTTGATTTTTGCTAAGTTTAAGTGTCATCTATGTGTACTTTACTTTGCCTGTATGATTCTGTATATAAGAAAGATGTCAAAGATGAATAAAGTCTTGGACAAATAGAGGTCTTAATGAGACAATGGTCAAAAGGGGACACAAATGGGTTCCTTAAGGTAAAGTGGCAAGGAAACATGAGAGTTTATTATTTTGCATGTACATAAGACTATTGCAAGATTTTGCATATTTCTTGTATCATTTGCTTCATATGTCGGCCTATATAGATAATATATGATATATTTTTTAGTTTTTATGTATTGGGTATAAATGTGGGTATTTGTTGAAGCATAGAAAAGTTTTGGTGGTTCCGGGTATGCCTAAACGTACTTTATCGCGAAACGTATTTAATTTACGTATCCGATAAAAATAAAATGAACAAGGATCATAATTATTCTCAAAATAATTATTTAATACTTGATTGATGTAAACGCTTAATTATTTGATGTACGTTTATATTGAACGATAATTTTTGGCATACGCGATTTAACTTAACGTTTACGATTTTAAACAAACGCTACAATACTAAAAGATACATTGCATTTATTGCGACGTCAATAACCCTAAAACACGGGGTGTTATAGTCTCCCCCCGTTAAGTGAGCCTTGTCCTTAAGGCTTAACGACGTGGCATTGGAAGAAGATGCGCGATTGGCATAAATGGTTGATGGTAAGATATCATATTTGATAACTTAATGTTTAGGTATCATTTAAAAAAAACTATGAGCTTATAGTACTACCTTGCCTAAAGGAATGCCTCCATATTATATAAATAACCCTTATATAAATAATTGTAGAATACACAAGGTAGGGTAAGTATATATATATTTATACATATATATATACCTAAGTCACGTTCGCAAGTAAGCAAGTAGTGTGTCTGCATATATCAGACAAATATTCCTATAGTGGTCTTACCACTATAATCACGCGTAATTGTTTCACATAATGCCTCACGAGTCCTAACCATCCTCGAGGGAATTTATCAAGCACCTCAAGTTGTGTAACAACCTGTCATGGCTTAATTTCGCAACTCATCAAACAAGAACTGTCTTGAGATTCAGTCATGAATTGTTACACGTCTCGACCTAGTTAATAAATTTACTCGACTATGGACAATACTCGAACCTTTTACGTCCATCTAACTTCACATCGTTATCATGTAGCATGTATATCATTTATGGTCCTGAGGCTATGGTGCAACCCACCATACCTCGACAAGGCTCTAGTGTTCATCTATCCCATAGAAAATCTGTGTCTTCTTTTGAAAATGTTTGATGTGTGCAATTTTTGAAAATGCTATAGTCCTAGGGTAAAATATGCAACCTAGTTCTCTACCCTTGGCTCTGAATACCAATCTGTAACACCCCCAAAATTTGGGTCGCACGGAATATTTCCGAGCGTTACTATCATAATACCATAGCACAATCATGAGAAACGAACGACCTCTAAGAGACGTTTGAAAAGGTATTCTGGATTGTCTAGACTTCATTGCACACAAATAATCCAAGCATCTAATTCACCGAGACAAACATCTTAAAATGTCACATTAAAGTTTGGTGAATTCATAGGTTTTTGTACAAATAACTGTAAATCCCAAAAACTATATATATATATATATATATAGGTTTACTATGTTCTAAGTTTCGCCCATACAAGACTTGCAACGCATAAACCTACGTATATAGTTTTTCCTTAAAATATATAAAAATCCCAATGGTTCCAAGTATATGTTGTAAATGAGCACAAATATCTCAAAATATTTCAAGATATATGTAATGAGCACAATATCCTAAATTTTTCCGAAGTTTGTTTGCCACATTATTCAAGCAACGTAAAAATTCATATAGTTTAAAACAATGGATTACGATACTCTAAGTTCATAACACCGTACCTTAACCATATTATGTTTTACGTATGTTACCATAGTGGTGCCTCTTCCCAAAGATATACTGGGTGCCTCTTCCCAAAGATATATTGGGTGCCTCTTCCCAAAGATATACTGGGTGCCTCTTCCCAAAGATATACTGGGTGCCTCTTCCCAAAGATATACTGGGTGCCTCTTCCCAAAGATATACTGGGTTAACGGTTACTTAGCCAATACATAGAAGTTTAAATTAATTGTACCCATGTAAAAACAAGCAATGTGTTCCGTCCCTAAATAAGTAATTGAGTATTGTGTCCCACCGTGAGATATACATATGAGTGTATAACCAAACAGGTAATCAACCATGTAAATGCGTTTGTAAACATGTATGCAGACGAGTTGAAAATGACACGGCAGCGGAGTGTTAAGTCATCAAACACGTAATTGAATTTGTAACAAGCATGTTCTCACCCCAAAATATATGTAAAACATGTAAAACGTGGGGCTATGAACTCACCTCGAGTGAGCAAATGCCAAGTGTATCACAAATAATGCGTCACGCAAATCGTCGAATGCAACCTATTTAATTTAAGGTCGTATACTACTAAATACTTTGAGTATTCTCTAACATGCAATAAGTCTAATTTAGCTAATCACCATCTAATTGTTTGAGTGAAACATTTATATTTGTAAAACATTTATAAATAATCTGAATAATGTAATTATAGTTATCCCTTGGAGCGTTGTATTACTACTGGTATTGTTTTAGTTACTCCTGGAAGTGGTTGTAAGTTACTACTGGTAGTTTTTAGTTACTCTGGTAGTTGTTGTAGTTACTCCAGGTAGTGTTTGTAGTTACTACTGGTAGTAGTTGTAGTACTCCTTGTAGTGTTGTATTACTCCTGGTATGTTGTAGTTACTTCTGGTAGTGTTGTAGTTACTACGGTTTGTAGTTACTACTGTAAGTTGTTTGTAGTTACTCCTGTTATTGTTGTAGTTACTAACCGGTATAGTTGTAGTTACTACTGGTAGTGTGTAGTTACTCTGGTATGTTGTAGTTACAACTGGTAGGTTGTAGTTACTCCTGGTAGTGTTGTAGTTACTACTGGTAGTGTTGTAGTTACTCCTGGTAGTGTTGTAGTTACTACTGGTAGTATATTATTTACTCCTGGTAGTTATAGTTTATTTTCTAAGTCTGACCCGACTATAATGACCCACTAAATCACATTTTCATGACTCGTTCTAAAAGAATTTATGCGAAACGATAGTTTGAACAATTTGCCAGTTCTTCCGAGACCCGCGAAACTCGACCGAATGGGTAAAAAGCACTGCATCAGATCTGATGCAGTGTAATTAATTACCAAAACCAGAATTTGCCCCCGCCCTTACGACCCTTATCACTCGCTTTTAGACTTAAAGAACCTCGCGGGGAAGTAAAACGACTTTCCGAACGACTATCATGTTTCGGCCGAAGGCCGAAAAGGACTCGAAAGTGCCGCAAATTTCCATCATAAAATCTGACAGAAACCACTAACTAACAAATGCTGGATTTTTATACCTCGACTATATACCTCGTTTTCGCGTCTAACTCTTCCGTTATAAATCCGTTTGACAATTTCTTACCTTTTCAGATCGTCGTGAATCAACTACTTATTAAAACATAAAAATATGTGTTAACATAAGAATTTTGGACATATATTTTGAGTGACCTGGTAATCCATTTTTAACGTTGCTTTTACTTTAACTACTTTGTAGTTAATCATTTTACACCAACTTAAATGGTACAAACTTTAATCATCCCTTTTAAACATGATATTAGTAATAACACAACATATATAATAGTTGTTCAAATAATCATTACAAGTAAAAACTCCATTTACATGTTAAAAATCCTACATGGTGATTCAAGCTACAATAGAACTAACATATGCATAAAATGAATATTGAAAGAAATCCATTTCAATCCCCTAGTATATATACGTAGGTTGCTTACTCATCAGCATAAGAAAATTAAATAAAATGTATATTATAATTAATAATCGGCTCGGTTCGGTTTTTATGGATCGGTTTCTATGTCAAAACCGAAACCGAACCGAAATTTCGGTTATATGAAAAATAAAAAACCAAACCATCGG
Organism: Tanacetum coccineum; assembly: GCA_026074375.1. NCBI lineage: Eukaryota > Viridiplantae > Streptophyta > Magnoliopsida > Asterales > Asteraceae > Tanacetum > Tanacetum coccineum. Next base: position 18,161 of record BQNB010065179.1, on the reverse strand, counting down.
TTTCTAGTTTCGGTCGGTTATTTTGGTTCGGTTTTTTCGGTTATCGGTTCGGTTTTGGTTTTTTCGGTTTTTTTTGCTCACCCCTAGCATATAGATGAGAAAGAGGGAGATGTTTTGTTGATTTTGCTAAGTGTTAAGTGTCATCTATGTGTTCTTTACTTGCATGTATGTAATATGTATATAAGAAAGGTGGTCAAAGATGAAATAGAAGTCTTGGGACAAAAAGGAGGGTCTTAAGGAAGAAAAATGGTCAAAAGGGGACACAAATGAGGGTCTTAAGGAAAAGTGGTCAAGGAAACATGAGAATTTATTAGTTGTTGCATGTACATAAGACTTAGTTGCAAGATTTTTGCATATTTCTTTGTATCATTTGCTCCATATTCGGCCAATATGAGATATATATGATATATTTTTGTAGTTTTTATGTATTGGGTATAAATGTGGGTATTTGTTGAAGCGTAGAAAAGTTTTGGTGGTTCCGGGTATGCCTAAACGTACTTTATCGCGAAACGTATTTAATTTACGTATCCGATAAAAATAAAATGAACAAGGATCATAATTATTCTCAAAATAATTATTTAATACTTGATTGATGTAAACGCTTAATTATTTGATGTACGTTTATATTGAACGATAATTTTTGGCATACGCGATTTAACTTAACGTTTACGATTTTAAACAAACGCGTACAATACTAAAAGATACATTGCGGATTTATTGACGACGTCAATAACCCTAAAACACGGGGTGTTATAGTCTCCCCCCGTTAAGTGAGCCTTGTCCTTAAGGCTTAACGACGTGGCATTGGAAGAAGATGCGCGATTGGCATAAATGGTTGATGGTAAGATATCATATTTGATAACTTAATGTTTAGGTATCATTTAAAAACTATGAGCTTATAGTACTACCTTGCCTAAAGGAATGCTCCAGTATTTATATAAATAACCCTTATATAAATAATTGTAGAATACACAAGGTAGGGTAAGTATATATATATTTATACATATATATATACCTAAGTCACGTTCGCAAGTAAGCAAGTAGTGTGTCTGCATATATCAGACAAATATTCCTATAGTGGTCTTACCACTATAATCACGCGTAATTGTTTCACATAATGCCTCACGAGTCCTAACCATCCTCGAGGGAATTTATCAAGCACCTCAAGTTGTGTAACAACCTGTCATGGCTCAATTTCGCAACTCATCAAACAAGAACTGTCTTGAGATTCAGTCATGAATTGTTACACGTCTCGACCTAGTTAATAATTTTACTCGACCATGGACAATACTCGAACCTTTTATGTTCATCTAACTTCACATAGTTATCATATTGCATGTATATCATGTATGTCCCGTAAAAATCTTTTGAAAATGTGATCGTTGAAAGTGGTCATAGTCTAGGTAAGATACGCAACCTAGTTCTCTATGACCTTGGCTCTGATTACCAATCTGTAACACCCCCAAAATTAGGTCGCAGCGGAATGTATTTCCGGGAGCGTTACTTCATGATCCCATTGCACAAGTCAGGAGAGAACGACCTCTAACTGAGTCGTTTGAAAAGAAATCTTGTAAATTTGGACTCCAATGCACATCAAGTATGTCATACATCTATTTCACCTGAGAAAAACATGCTTAAAAGTGTCAACATAAAGTTGGTGAGTTCATAGGTTTTCGTAAGTATAATTGTAAATCCCAAAACTATATATATAGGTCTACCGTGTTACAAGTTTCGCCCATACAAGACTTGCAACGCATAAACCTACATATATAGGTTTCCTTATATAAAATCCCAAAATGTTTCAAGTATATATTGTAATGAACACGATATCCCAAAATGTTTCAAGTAGATATTATAATGAACACAATATCCAAAAATGTTTCAAGTAGATATTATAATGAGCACAATATCCTAATTAGTTTCAAGTATGTAAGAGAAATGATTACGATTACTCTAAGTTCATGAAATCGATGCACTAATACAACAGTAATAATTTATATGTAAGTGTTGTGGGCCCTGTAGGCCCAATCAATCGTAATCCGACATGTTATAACGTTCGTTTGTCCAGTGATAGCTAATCACCCGAACGGGGATTGTCAATCCCGAATAGATCTATTTTATAATGAACACGTGGGTAACATGCTATAACGTTCGTTTGCCCAGTGGTAGCTAATCACCCAAACGGGGATCCACACCCAAATAGATCTATTTCATAACATTCGCGCTCACCCTCTAAGTGATTTACAGTTCATGAAGCTGTGACGTAGACTTATATATACATATGAGTGTATAACTAAACAGGTAATCAACCATGTAAATGCGTTTGTAAACATGTATGCAGGCGAGTTGAAAATGACACGGCAGCGGAGTGTTAAGTCATCAAACAGGCATTGAATTTGTAACAAGCATGTTCTCACCCCAAAATATATGTAAAACATGTAAAACGTGGGGCTATGAACTCACCTCGAGTGAGCAAATGCCAAGTGTATCACAAATAATGCGTCACGCAAATCGTCGAATGCAACCTATTTAATTTAAGGTCGTATACTACTAAATACTTTGAGTATTCTCTAACATGCAATAAGTCTAATTTAGCTAATCACCATCTAATTGTTTGAGTGAAACATTTATATTTGTAAAACATTTATAAATAATCTGAATAATGTAATTATAGTTATCCCTTGGAGCGTTGTATTACTACTGGTATTGTTTTAGTTACTCCTGGAAGTGGTTGTAAGTTACTACTGGTAGTTTTTAGTTACTCTGGTAGTTGTTGTAGTTACTCCAGGTAGTGTTTGTAGTTACTACTGGTAGTAGTTGTAGTACTCCTTGTAGTGTTGTATTACTCCTGGTATGTTGTAGTTACTTCTGGTAGTGTTGTAGTTACTACGGTTTGTAGTTACTACTGTAAGTTGTTTGTAGTTACTCCTGTTATTGTTGTAGTTACTAACCGGTATAGTTGTAGTTACTACTGGTAGTGTGTAGTTACTCTGGTATGTTGTAGTTACAACTGGTAGGTTGTAGTTACTCCTGGTAGTGTTGTAGTTACTACTGGTAGTATATTAGTTACTCCTGGTAGTGTTGTAGTTACTACTGGTAGTATATTAGTTACTCCTGGTAGTTATAGTTTATTTTCTAAGTCTGACCCGACTATAATGACCCACTAAATCACATTTTCATGACTCGTTCTAAAAGAATTTATGCGAAACGATAGTTTGAACAATTTGCCAGTTCTTCCGAGACCCGCGAAACTCGACCGAATGGGTAAAAAGCACTGCATCAGATCTGATGCAGTGTAATTAATTACCAAAACCAGAATTTGCCCCCGCCCTTACGACCCTTATCACTCGCTTTTAGACTTAAAGAACCTCGCGGGGAAGTAAAACGACTTTCCGAACGACTATCATGTTTCGGCCGAAGGCCGAAAAGGACTCGAAAGTGCCGCAAATTTCCATCATAAAATCTGACAGAAACCACTAACTAACAAATGCTGGATTTTTATACCTCGACTATATACCTCGTTTTCGCGTCTAACTCTTCCGTTATAAATCCGTTTGACAATTTCTTACCTTTTCAGATCGTCGTGAATCAACTACTTATTAAAACATAAAAATATGTGTTAACATAAGAATTTTGGACATATATTTTGAGTGACCTGGTAATCCATTTTTAACGTTGCTTTTACTTTAACTACTTTGTAGTTAATCATTTTACACCAACTTAAATGGTACAAACTTTAATCATCCCTTTTAAACATGATATTAGTAATAACACAACATATATAATAGTTGTTCAAATAATCATTACAAGTAAAAACTCCATTTACATGTTAAAAATCCTACATGGTGATTCAAGCTACAATAGAACTAACATATGCATAAAATGAATATTGAAAGAACATAAAGGGTTCTAGTTGACCTTATGACGTAGGATGATGATGACCAATATAATCTAAACCCTTGTTTAGATAAAAATCCAAAGCTTGCACCAAAGAAAATCATGTTTTCTTAAATAACTCCAGCTTCCTTTTACTTGAATAAACACTTGAAGTATGGGTTAACCAATGCTTGAGATCACCTTATAATATCTTAGGATGGATGTGTGTAGAAGTGTGTGGGTTGTAGAAAAATTGATATGGATTTTGGTGGTGGTGGTTTGTATGCCGTAGCATATAGATGAGAAAGAGGGAGATGTTTTTGTTGATTTTGCTAAGTGTAAGGTCATCTACGTGTTCGTTACTTGCATGTATGAATATGATATTAAGAAAGGTGGTCAAAGATGAAATAGAAGTCTTGGGACAAATAAACGTTTAATTTTATCGTAAACGTTTTCACATTTTGTTATTATCAAAACATTGAGAGGTCAAAAAATATAAATAACCTTTTTGATGATGACAAAATATAAACTCATTTAGTATAAAATTTAAAAGTTTATAAATTATTAATGAGTTTAATTCTACTTCTTTGATGTAAGCTCCCCCTTATTGATCGTCGAGTTGAGTAGAGAGAAAGAAGTCGACGATTAAAGACTCCCCCTTGATGTAAGCTCCCCCTTGTTCGGGGCACCAAGGGATCGATCTTACGATAATTTGTTTGCTACAAAACAAGATTAGAGGTACAAGAGCAAACAACCATAGCATGACAAATATCTTAAGGATTCAATCCACACATTTAGAAGCATAACTAAAGTTCATTCAAATGCATAAAGAAACCATATATAGTCACAAGGACAATATATATGAATACAAGCATACACAATCATAAAGATACAATCATAACATAACATATTAGGTCATCTAATGAGAGTAGACTATTAGATGATTCTTGACTTCAAAGGATGTGATACCCAAAAGGTAGGGAACGATTATTAAAGTAAATTAATCACAAGTGAGTGATTAATTGAAGAGTGAGAATGAGGAGGATGGTGACTCATTTTGGTGATGAATTTGTGATTGGGGTATGAGACGGGTGATGAGGAATTGAATGAAGTTAATTTCATTCCTTAATGAGTGCAAGTGGTTTGTGGTGTACCTACAACAATGACAAAAACTAGCATGACATCCTACTTGTGCATTAGTAGGAGGTTGAACCATTGGATAGGGTGGAGAGGATGGTTTGGGTGTTTGAGAATCAATGAGTGTGGAGATGGTGTGGAGTTGATCGATGATTCGATCTCTTTGTGGGTAGTTCATGGGTGGTGAAATAGAGTGAGTGGTGTTTCTTGATGGTGGTGGTGGTGGTGAGTCATTGTGACAAGTGGGTGATGGCTTAGATAAAGGTGTCTTTCGTTTCCAAACTTGACGAACCGACATCCTTGGTTTTCTAGATAGGTTAGGATGGTGATGGTGGTTTGAGTAAGACATTAGTGTGAAGGAGGATAGTATGAGGAAGATAGTGAGGATGAGAAAGATGAAAAGAGATGAGAGTTTAAATAATGAAAGAGATTGCAAAGCATGGTGTTGGAGATGAAGATTAGAAAAAGATACAGAAAAAGAGAAAATTTTGAATTGCTGCTCTCCCTCCTGTGGGCGGTCCCATAATATTGGGCGGTCCCTGATTGATAAGGGGGTCGCATGATATATAAAGGGGCCGTTTTCTGGAGGGAGCAGAATTTTCCCAGTTTTCTCCTTTGGAGATATCACATCTTATAATGGCCAAGAATCAAAGGAATCTAAGCAAATATTGCAATTATCATTTATCCTAAGCATGCACTTTTAGTAATTATCATAAGAGCATATATTATCAAGTAGCAAAACATATGACAAGATGATAAAACCATCCTAAAATCATGCTACCATACAGAAGACATCATGCATTGTTTAAGTTCTAACATAAGAAATAAAATGTATTATAAAAGAAATATTAATATTAATAATAGTCATTAAAAAGTTGTGCTACCATCTTCACTTTCGTTTTCATCCCATCATGTTCATGAGAGTTTGTGTCTAGTGTGTGCCTATATGCAACAAATGTGGAACAACGATTAACTCGACCTAAATATAAAATCCTAAGAGTTAATCCAAACGCTCCTTAGTTTGATTTTGCTCAACCAAACAAGTCGAAAAATACATATGAATTATGTATCTCGAAATTTGTTGATGAGATCCTTATGCATGTGTTTGAAAACGTTTTTGGGTTGTATTAACAATGCAAAACAACAATTTTATTGTGTTCCTAACGTGAGTGATTTTGTAAAATGAAATTGGGGTTTTGGTTAAAAAGAAATAATTTTTCGACAAACCCTATCAATGTATGCAAATCCTATATCTACGGGAAGCATTTTAGTTATACATTGTATCCTAGTGGTTTTAATTGAACAAATTTGAAATAAAAATGAAAAATACCCAATTTCAATTTTTGGTGTTCATCATGAACCCTAGACTCAAAATGAAAGAAATGGTTGAAATGACTTACAATTGATGATCTTAGAGATGTTAGGAATGATTATTGATGTTGATTTGATCTTCAATTTAAGTTTTAATGGTCGATTTTGAGTTTTTGGTGGATTTGGGGTTGTGTTCGTCAATGGCCGCTGGTAAGGGGGTGTTTGTTTTTGTGTTTTGAAAATTTTGGTTTCAGGTGTACATATTTCGTTTTCTCTGATGGCGGTCCCATATCTCCTGGCGGTCCCTTATATATAAGGGGGCCGCCTATATGGGGGCCGCCCGCAGGCAGTGATTTCTGACTTTGTTTTGACAAAAATTTGACTAGGAGGAGTGACAATTTAACTTGCATTTCGCAATTTAAATGTGTTTAAAGTACTTCGGATGAAGTATTTAAGTTGTCACGACACGGAATGGAACACGGACTAGAATTGAGACAGAAGAAAGAGATGCGTACTTAATATGATTTATGGAATGTGTTCCATCATTCCTAAACCAAGACGTAGATAGTTAAACGATTCACGTTTAAGGGGTTTAGTGAGAATGTCGGCAATGTTGTCGACGGACGGTACTTTTTCGATAGATATATGTCCTTTTTGAACATTATCACGGAGGAAGTGGTGACGAATTTCGATGTGTTTGGTACGAGAGTGTTGCACCGGGTTTTTGCTAAGGTCAATCGCGCCTTTATTGTCGCACATGATGGGAACGTCGTCGAGTCGTACGTCGTAGTCGATGAGAGCTTGTTTCATCCATAGTGCTTGTTGACATGCCTTTCCGGCGCTTACGTATTCGGCTTCGGTAGTGGATATAGCAAGAGCGGTTTGTTTCTTCGAGAACCAAGATGTCAAACAACATCCCACGAATGTACAAATACCGCTAGTGCTCTTTCGGTCCACATAATCTCCCGCATGATCAGAGTCGGCATATACTACGGTTTCTATGCCGGTCCCCTTAGGATACCATAATCCTAAGTGTGTAGTGCCTTTAATGTATCGGAAGATACGTTTAACCGCTTCTAGGTGAGAGGTTTTGGGAGCCTCTTGGAAGCGGGCACAAAGGCAGACACTAAACATGATATCGGGCCTACTTGCCGTTAGGTATAGTAAACTACCTATCATGCCACGATACTTGGTACTATCTACCGACTCACACTCTTCATCTTTCGTGAGTTTAGTATCGGAGGACATGGGGGTTTTCATTGGTTTAGAATCTTCTAGACCAAATTTCTTAAGCATTTCTTTAATATACTTAGATTGATTAAAGAAAATACCATCTTCCATTTGTTTAATTTGTAATCCAAGGAAGAAGTTAAGTTCACCCATCATGCTCATTTCGAACTCGTCATGCATGATTTTGGCAAAATCATCACACATGTCTTGACAAGTCGAACCAAATATAATGTCGTCGACATATATTTGAACAATGATGAGATTTGAACTTTTCTTCTTAGTAAAAAGAGTGTTATCTACCATTCCCATTTTATATTCATGTTTAATAAGAAAAGCTTTTAATTTATCATACCAAGCTTTGGGTGCTTGTTTAAGACCATATAAAGCTTTCTTTAATTTATAAACATGATTCGGTTTTTCGAAATCAATGAATCCCGGAGGTTGTGCCACGTATACCTCCTCATTGATAAAACCGTTCAGGAACGCACTTTTTACATCCATTTGGAATAATTTAAAATCTAAGGCGCAAGCATAAGCTAATAATATTCTAATCGACTCAAGTCTAGCAACCGGAGCATAAGTTTCATCATAATCGATGCCCTCTTGTTGGTTGTAGCCTTGAGCAACTAATCTAGCCTTATTTCGAAAAACAATACCGTTCTCATCTAACTTATTTCTAAACACCCACTTAGTTCCTATAACTATCATATTCTTAGGTTGTGGAACTAACTCCCAAACGTCGTTAGCAATGAATTGATTTAATTCTTCTTGCATGGCGACTATCCAACTTTCATCTCCTAAGGCTTCATTTACATTCTTAGGTTCTATGGTAGAAATGAAGCAATAAAAGTTTCTTTGGTTTTGGGCTTGTGATCTAAGGGTTCTTTGGTTAAGGTTTCCTATGACATTTTCTAAGGGATGGTTCCTAGATTCCTTAATATTGACTACTTCATCAATCTCTAGAGTTTCATCCTCAACATTGTTTTCTAGATTTTTCTTTTTGATTTCCCTAATAGCTTCTTCTTCATCTAGGTCATCATCCACCAAGGGTGATGTCTTATGTTGAGCATCGTTTAGCCCATCTAGGATAGGTTTTACACATAATATTGAACTCGCAACGGAATAATAAGAAAGCAATATTATCAAACAAGGTTTTTCATTGAACGATTTCCCTATTACCCCATAGTTTAATTCCAAAACCTCCTTCTAGTTTTTTACAGTTCTTTGGCTCAAAACCAAACAAGTTTCGATAAAATACATATGAATTAATGTATTATCCTTCGAAAATTTTGTTTGATTGCGATATCATTTCTGCAGTGATGTTGAAAACTTTTTTGTAATGTAAGTTAACAATGTCAAAACAACAATATTTATATTGTGTATCCAGCAACGAGTGAGTCAGATATTGGCGTAAAACTGACAAAATTGCGGTGTTTTTGGGTTAAAAAAGTAATAATTTTTTCGACAAACCCTATCATATGTCAAATGCAAATCCTATATCTAATCGGGAAGCATTTTAGATTATACACATTAGTACACCCTTATTGGTGTCAATTGAACCAAAAATGTGAAATAAAAATCATACACACAAATACCCACTATTTTCAAACTTTGTGGTGTTCATCATGGAACCTACACAGACTTCCAAAAATAAAAGAAAATGGTTGAAATGACTTAAACAATTGTTGATCCATTAGAATGTTATGTAATGAGTATTGATGTTGGAATTTGATCTTCAATACTTACAAGTTTTAATGGTCGTTTTAACTCTGAGTCTCTATATGTGTGAGATTCTTGGCGGTTGTTTCGTACAATGGCCTGCTGGTACAGAGTATGAACGCGGATTGTTTTGCTCTTTTATTGTGTTCTTAGAAAATATTACTGGTTTTCTGTGTCACATATTTCATTTATCTTGTTGTTGGTTCCAAATCTCACATGGCTGTCCCATTAATATCTTAAGGGATTGGCCCTGCTCCGCAGGACTAGTGAGTTTTCCTGACTTTGTTCTTAAAACAAAAAAATGACAAGATAGGAGTGCGAATATTTAACTTACACATTTTGCAATATAAAATGATGTTTATAAGTACTGCACGGAAATGAAAGTAATTAAGTTGTCTCACTCGACAACGGTAAAATGAACACAGACTAGAATTGAGACAGAAGAAAGAGATGCAATACTTTAAATATATTTATGGAATGTGTCTTCCATCATTACCTAAATCCAAGCACGTAGATCATTAAACGATTTCAACGTTAAAGGGATTAAGTGAGAATGTCTGCAATGTTTTCGACGGACGGTACTGTATAGATAATAATGATCCTTTTTTGAGACATCATAATCACGAAGGAAGTGGTGACGAAAATTTCAATGAGTTACTGTACGAATAGGTGTTCAACCATGGATTCACATGCTACAGCGATGTCAAATCGAGCCTTATTGACACAACATGACATGAGGAAACGTCGTCGAGTCCGTACGTCGACCAGTCAATCGAGTAGCTTCTGTTTCATCATAGCGGCATGTGGACAATGCCTTTTCCGTGCGCATAAACGTATCGCGCTTCGCGCGGTAAAGTGGATATACAAGAGCAGGTTATTGTTTACTACACGAGAAACCAAGATGTTCAACACAACATCACCACAAATGTACAAATATACCGCTAGTGCTCTTTACGGTTCCACTTTAACTCTCGCCATGATCAGAGTTGCATATACTATATGGTACATCTCATATGTACAGTTTATCCCCTAGGAAAACCATAATCCTAAAGGTTTCGTACAGTGACCTCTTAAATATATCAGGATAAAGATACGTTCTAAACACCAACACCGCTTACTAGTGAGAGCGTTTTTGGGATGCCTACTTGGAAGCGGAGCACAAACCTGCAGACACCTATCTAACATGAGTATCTGGTCCAACTTTCAATAAAATATATATATGATCCGTTGGGTAAAAAAAGACTACCTATGACATGCCGAGATACTTGGTACTATCTACTGACGTCACACTCTTCATGCATTCGTGATGTTTAAGTACATCGAGGACATGGGGGATTTCAACACTTCTGGTTTAGTAATCTCTACGACCAAATCTTTCTTAAGCATTTCATTAATATACTATAATTGATTAAAGAAACATACCCATCTTTCCATTTGTTAATTTTATGTAATCCAAGGAATAAGTTAAGTTCACGATCCATCATGCTCATATTTCGAACGTCTGAGTCTGCACTGATTTTTGGCAAAATCATCATACACACATGTCTTGACAAAAAATAGATCATACTCAAATATAATAGTCTCAGACATATATTTGAACAATGAAAGGAATCATTAGCGAATCATCTTTCACTAATGTAAATAAGATGTGTTATCTAGCCTATACTCCCACTTTCTTTATATTCATGTTTAACATAAAAAATCTTTTAATCTATCATACCATGATCATTTAGTGCTTGTTTACAGACCATATAAAGCTATTTCTCCTTTAATTTATATAACATGTATTCCGGTTTTTCATCAAAATCATGACATCATCGGAGTTGTGCCACGTACAAATCTCCTCATTGATAAAATAACCGTTCATGGAACGCACTTTTTTACATCCATTTTGGAATAAATTTTAAAATCTAATGGCGCAAAGCTATAAGCTAATACATTATATACTATACTACGACTCAAGTCTAGCATCCGGAACATGAAAGTTCTCACTCATATCGAATGCCCTACATTTGTTGGTTGTAGCCTTGAGCAACTAATAATCTAAATCGAGAAATAGTATTTTATAAAATACGAATTAATAAAAAGATTATTTGTAAAGTGATCGAAAACAAATGATGTAATAATTTAAAAAAGATATTTGATTCAACCTATATGGGGGGGGGAGGTGGGGGGGGGGGGTGAGAGGGGTGGGATTGGGGGGGGGGGGGGGGGGGGGGTTTTGAAATTGTAGTGTTGAATTTATATTAGTAATTATAATTATAAAAATTTTTATTTAAATTTAATAATATTTTTTGATCTATTTAGTAAGGGTATTCTATACTTTTACATAAAAAATAATGATTAATAATATTAAATACTAATAATAAATTATTATTTGAATTATCAATAAATGTGTACTAGAATTGATCAACTTATTATAAGTATAAAGGTTACTAATAACTTATATAAATAAATTTATCAAACTGAAAAATATTCCTATTTGATTATATTAGCTAATTATAAATGATTTAGCGCACTATGAACCACAAATCTTATGGAGGTACCACCCACCTTCAAATTATACCCACCCCACCAAACACAACAAACCCCCCCCCGACAACAAAGCAACCCTGAAATCTAAAATATACCAAGACTCACCAACCCCCCCCCCACCCAAAACCAACACCCCCAAATTCATCAAATCCCCAGGCAACACCAACATCACCATACCAAATCGACACCAACACACAAATTAAAACACACGCCACAACCAAACCCACAACACCCTAATAAACATAGCTATACCCAACCAAAACACCATATCCATAAAACGCGAAACAATCCACCGAGACACCCACACACATAAATAATCTAAACACCGTCACAGTTAGTACCATAAACCTAAAAAAAGTCTTAACGGTGTGGAACAAACAACCAAAACGTCGTTAGCAATGAATTGCATTTACTTTAATTCATCATTGCATGGCGACTATCTAACTTCATCTCCTATGAAGGCTCATTTACATTCTTAGGTTCTATGGTAGAAATTGAAGCAATAAAATTTGCTTTGGTTTTAGGCTTGTCACGATCTATAGTTTCTTTGATAAGGTTTCCTATGACATTTTTCTAAAGGGATAGTTCCTAATCCTTGAATTGAGACTACATCATCGATCTCTAGAGTTTCATCCTCAACCATAGTTTTTTTTTACCCCTCCTCTCTCCCCTCCCTTCCTCCACTAGATTTTTTCTTTCTTTGATTTCCCCAATAGCTTCTTCTTCATCTAGGTCATCATCCACCAAGGGTGATGTCTTATGTTGAGAATCGTTTAGCCCATCTAGGATAGGTTTTACAGATAATATTGAACACGCAGCGGAATAATAAGAAAGCAATATTATCAAACAAGGTTTTCTTTATTGAATGATTTCCCTATTACCCCAACTATAATTTGGGGCTACACCAACTAACTATGGTGTACTATTTGACTCTCATTGGGAGAGCTCTAGTTTTCTATGGATGGATAATCAAACTATTCACCCTACCTCTCTTTATATACTAGAGAGGCTAGGGTTTACAAGAAAACCTTAGTCAAACATATCATAATGTTGATTTTGTAACTTCCAATCATCATTAATGTTTTAGTCAAAGTCCAACATATCATATTAATGTTGATTTTGTAACTTCCAATCAACATTAATGTTTTAGTCAAAGTCCAACATATCATATTAAGTCCTTCTTGTTTCATTTATCTTCATATAAGCATATGTAGTTTTGTAATCATCAAATCTCAGATCCCAACAATCTTCCCCTATTTGATATTACAAAACAATCTTCATGTATGAAACAATCTTCAAAGCTTCCCCTTGAAATAAGATCTTCTTGTACATGTCACCACTTTAAAATAAGCTGCAAACCATATAGTCTTCTTCCCCTTTTTGTAATCATTAAATAGGGGTCATCTGTAGATAAGCAACTTGTGAACACTTCCCCTTAAGTGGTACATGTAGATGGTTAAACATGTTAACAATAAGCTTCCCCTGAAAGTATGCTAACCATCTCTTGAATCTCGAACTCAGTAGGCTCCAAGTGGTAATTATTGATGAAGAAAAATGAGTATAACCCATATGTTGAAGAAGTAGAATTTCCCAAACTTGTGTCTTATGTCTTGCACTATCCACGTGACGTCAAACTTATACCAAGACCAAAATATAAGTAGATCGCAATCTCTTGACAAAATCCTCATCTTCTATATGAGACACTGAGCACAACAACGTAACTCCTTAAAGTGATAGCAAATGTGAGCATTGAGCACCATAAGAGAAATCCCACACCTTTGCTAGATTTTGACAAGTCTTCGTCAACACCATTTAAGCACAAACAAGTTACCTCAAAATGTTGTAAGCCATTTGAGATATGATAAGAACACAAACCTGTGAAAATCAACTACAACATCAAATAAGCAATAACCAATTTTCTTCATAATAATCCCCAAAAACAAGCCATAATATCATCATCTATTCGAGATCCAAAACCGTGAGTTATCCGATGCTTGATAAAGCTAGCGGTACAAACTATCTATGTCGGATAGCACTAACGGTACAAACTGCTTCAAAAAGCGGTATTAACAAAACTGCCATTTAGCGACCCTTTTTCTGTTACAAATTCATAGCTAAATTGTCACAAATTACTTGACTCCTTCCTCCCATTCTGTTAGTGACACATTTAACTGTTGCTGAACCGTCGCTGATCTGTCACAAAGATGTTACTAAAGTGTCACTGCTTGCATTCTCCTTCCTCTAATAGGTATTAGTGACTCTTTTTGCTGTCACTAATTTGTTGCTAACTGTTGCAAATCTTGACAACACAAAAATATATCGAGCAGTATTAACCATAGATCTAAGCCGTACTAAAAATCAACCAACAATATTAACTTGGAAGGCTGGCAGTATTAATAATATTCGAGCAGTACTAATAATTGTATGGGCAGTACTAAGTGAAAGCGTTTGAACAATCATCTTATAATCAGCCCAAATCATGTATTGAAACCAGCAGCCCATCATAACCACGATCTCCTTCAATAAATTCCATCCCATAGTGCCAATAACTTGCGACATCAATACCTATTATTTACCATGTTCATGACTTCCCAATCTCTTCAATAACAGGCAAAGCACATAACACCATACGTATCATAAGGTTATGCCCAATCAAAGCAGAATAAATACTGATAAAAACCCTAATCATCTGGGTTTAATTCCTGCTGGTGCTTTCCAAAATCATACACAAACCATTCATAGCCAGATCATATACACATACGATAGCACAAATCTTTAATACCTGCTATATCATCCAGCAATATCCAATCATAATTCTAACCTGCTGATATAATCATGACCATGAAAAAAATCACAACCTGCTGCATCTTTGTACCACAATACACAAATCACCATAAATCATCCTTCTTGCTGCATGAACACACCTACTGCTGGTTGATCATGTACGTGTGATCATGTAATCTGCCCGAATTAGGGTTTATGAGAAACCCTAATATGCCACATTCATCCACAGTTACACACACTTTCCTGTTTTGAATGAGCTAAGGTTTGGAAGAAACCATAGTTTTTCTTGAAAAACAAAAACCTTTAAAAATACCTTTTCTACAGCAGTTTTATAAAAATCATATCTTTAATTTGAAGACTCAAATCAAAGATCGCTCCATTCAGATCGTACCTATATGTGTATAGAACCTCTAGTTAAATTTTCGTGACGATCCAACGGTTAACGAACGATTTATCATCGTTTTACCAAAGCTGCCCAGAAAGTGACGAACATAAAAACCATACACGAATTAGGGTTTTACTTCGTTCTTCGACATATAACACCTTGTAGATCCTAGATATCAAGAGCAACCCGCTCTGATACCACATGTTGAGAGTCTAAAGAATCGTTGTAAGCTCAAGTTGATTAGATCTTATATATCTAGGATGAATAATAACAATGATTGATAACACACAGCGGAATAATAAAGAACACAATCAAAGTTATCACAAGGTTTTCTTTATTGAATGTTTCCCTATTACCCCAACTATAACTTGGGGCTACACCAACTAACTATGGTGTACTATTCGACTTTAATCAGTCGACTATGCTATGTAACTATCTAGACTCTCATTGGGAGAGCTCTAGTTTTCTATGGATGGATGTCTAAAACCTATGTCTATGATCTCTTTATATAAGGAGAGATCATGACTTACAAAGGAAGTAAATCAATAGATAAGGAAACTATTTAAATTACATTAAACCACATTAATATGTTTCCTAATTATCCTGTAGAATATTTGACCAAATCTTCATATTTCTCCTCCAGCTTGTAGAGTTTTATAATGATGACTTTGATCCTTTTGTTTCATTCTTTTATTCATTTTGTCTCATCAAATCAAGAATCCCAACAGTGACTTAAAGCGACATAAAATATGTTCATATTTCAAATATAACGAGCTTATAAAAAGTGTCACACATAAGGAATACAGTCAATAAACTATCTTTGCATATATAAAAATACGATTTTTATCTAAATTGAATTAAAAAAAGCCTCCACGCATCACGTTTTATCGCGCCTTATCACGTTTTCCACTCCTCATCTCACGTCAAGCCTTAAGCCCAAGCCTTGGTATATTGCGTAGCGTGGAGGTCAAGCCTCGCACCTTTGCGAGGCCTTAGCGGAAAGATTTTTTTGAACAAAAAGTGTGCAGAAAGATTTAATAGAAACAACTAAGATATATAAATAGAAACTAGATTTTGGTTGCATAAATGTATACGGTATATACATGAAGAAGAAAGTGATGGTGTTAGTAGAAGTTGCATTCATCATCATTACAACGTTCTCTTTTGTTACTTTTTGCAGAATGACATTTTTACCATTAACTAATTAATTTAAAATTTTCTTCAATGTTTGTAATAATAACCTCAAGTGAGGGTAATATGTTAAACATGGCCTAAATTTCCTATCTTTTTTGGAAGTGACAATTATTTTGGGACAATAATAATTTTTGTCAAAGGGTATCTCACAACCAACTTGCATATTTAGTTACTCCGTATTTTCCTATGTATTTTGTGTATTTGTAGGAGCTAGGTTAGGGGCAACGCCCCCCGCTACCTTACACATGGCTCCGCCCCTGCTGATCACATCATCATAAAAGAAAGAAAAAGTTGCCTGTAGGTTAAGAAAAATGTCGAGCAAAGTTATCAGTTTATGTTATGGACCTAAATTCATCATTTGGCAAATTACTTATACCATAATGAACATACATTGAAAGGATTACCAAATTTTTTACATGAAAAATATGCATGGCTACCAAATATACGTTTTATCATTGCACTTTGAGGACTGCCAAAAAAAGTTTTATACATTACACTCTTCGTCCATGAAGTGGACTCCGTTCACCTGTTTGGTCCTCATTTTGGAAATTAGCGGGAAAAGGTTTCGGAAGGAAAAGGGTAAATTACACCATTGGACCGTCACCCTCCCTCAAACCAGAGTTTTTAAATTGATACTAGACTTAACACTTCAAAACCCAACCTAACTTAATACTTCAAAACAAAATGGCAGCAAGTGATATGGGTAAGTTTGTTCCGGATAGGTGCATCTATGATGCATGTTGATGGGTTCCAAAGAGTAGCAAACTTATAAGAGAAACAAAAAGTCGCACACTGGTTATGACATAAGTCGAGCAAAGTTATTGTTGGTATATATTTAATAATTACCAAAGATTGTTACCGTATATCACTTGAACTCGTGTAATCACTTTCCAAATAATATTATTCGACCCTATGCCTGGGTATCACAAATACCTCCTTGGGATAAATCCAAGTGTAGTTCTTGTTCTAAGTGTTTTGGTTTTTTGTTGGTGTGTGTTTCATGCAAAAATGTCCATCTCTATATATAGGGATGCCAACTCTTAATCAAAAGAGTTGTAACCCCTTGTCAAGGAGTTATGAGAATTAATTTACAAAGTCTTAAGAGA
This sequence comes from Tanacetum coccineum, assembly GCA_026074375.1. Classification (NCBI taxonomy): domain Eukaryota; kingdom Viridiplantae; phylum Streptophyta; class Magnoliopsida; order Asterales; family Asteraceae; genus Tanacetum; species Tanacetum coccineum. The sequence continues at coordinate 884 of BQNB010065179.1, read as the reverse complement.
ACACTGTAAACTAGTAAAAATTTGTTTGAGTTTCAAACCTAACATGGGAATATGAATGATCAAATAATCAAAGTTATTTACCGGTACCTCTAGTTACAAACAGGTTGTTAACTAAATTACGGTTAACAACTCAAACATTAAAGACCATGACCATCCAATTATAACAACCATACAAATCCCTCATGGGTTGCATCAGGGAAGGAACTTCTTACAGTCTTTTGGTGGTAGTGATAATCCAATGTCAGTACTAATAGATATACCTTGCATTTTGCATCTGGAAGGGAGATTGTTCGAGTCGCATGGGTGTCTGCTTCTTGTATGTAAAGATGATATTCGCTCTAGAGAGTTTACTATATACGAGATGATGAAAGGGTGTTCTGTGTGGACGGTTAGGTACCTTGTTAATACCAATGATTTATGATTCCACTTCCTGAATGATGGTCGATTTGGTCCACTGTTTGGAGTATTGGTTTGAGAGAAAGGGAAGAGGATTCTTTTTTGGTGATCAACCTATCTGGAGAGGTTGTAAAATACAACATAAAATCAAATACTATCAGTCAGATTTTTGATATTGGATCAAATCAAATGGATGATGATGAGTTCATTCTACCTTATAGAAGACCATAACCTTTATGAGTTCATTCTGTCTTTTGCATGTGTGTGAGGGATAAATCTTTGTCAAATGTTTGTTAGAATGACTCCATTAGGTATTGACGAGTCTGTCCAATGCCTGGTTCATTCTGTTGCCATTGTATGAATTTGTCACCTTTTATGTTGTTTGATCATACATTCATTAGTAGCTGATCATACAGTTTATATTCAAACATCTAATATTTTGCTAATGCATTTTATGTCCACTTTAATAATGTTGCTTGAACTACTAT
>BQNB010065178.1:0-35033 GCA_026074375.1 Tanacetum coccineum | reverse complement strand
CTAAAGTCTAAAGGTATAAGCTACCCTGCTCAAACCACGGTTGTCACAGTCTCCCCTCCTTAAGGGAATCTCGTCCCGAGATTCAACTAGTGACATCCACTTCACGATCCACAACACATGAAGATACTTAGACTTCATAATGGACACACTAATCACCCGAATGTTTACCATACCACCAAGAACCTCTACTCCTTAAGCCTCACCCGTCCCCAAAATAATTCCTCAAAAGCCTTAAGTTTTATAACCACTTGATTCATATCTTACCCTCGCAACTCATCAAACAAGAACTGTCTTGAGTTTAAGACATGAGTTGTTATAAAACTCAACGTTTTTGAAGAATCAATCCGACTTCAGGTTTACTTAAAACTTACACTTCTTGACCTGTAACCCAACCACTGACACCTGAAATTTTAAAATTCAATCGACGCAAGGCTACCATACTTTTCATAAATTAATCTACACCTATTTCACAACACCTACTCCATCAAACTCTCATAAGACTCTCAAATCAATACATACTTTACTAAAATCACAACAAGGAAAACTTCATTCATACTCTAACAATTCCAAAACTAATTTCAACTGAATCCCATAATCCCCTTAATACTTATAGTAGATCAAGACATCCTTGGTAAATATAATAACAAACTTGTCTAATACAACTTGCACACTCTGCTTACTTTGTACTTGAGAACCTTTGGTTCTTTCATAATTCCTAAAAGCATAATTGTTAAGTCGAAGTGTCCATACCACACTCTAAGCACAACCTTTGGAATATCTTCCTCTTGCATTGACAACATATCATAACCAAATCAAGATCTAACTTAGAGAAACAATGCGATACATGCAACTACGAATTAAAATGTCCTTCTTCCTAACAACAACACGTGTATTCTACTGAGAGGGACTTAGCCGAATGAAACATATTCTAAACAAATTCTACATCAAAACTTCCATATCCTATTGGAATCAATTCAATATCAAACAGGGAATTTCCTAATTCTAGTTTGCAATCACAGACGACCCTATTGACTTCTACCCTTTTACCATCCGCTATCTCTATCTCATAACCGGGGTTTACAATTCTAGGTTTCACATTTAACATAGACACAAATTCAGTAGATATGAAGCTAAAATCAGCTCCAGAATCAAAAAGTATAGTAGCAAAACAGTCATTCAAAGAGAAAGTACCCGTCACCACATTAGGGTCCCGCGAGGCCTCCTCCGCATTCACGTTCACATTATAAGCCCTTCCTCGAACTTGATTCCCATTGTTTCTGCTGCCACGATTTCCTTCTATGGCCAACTGATTTCCCGCCTGACCCGGTGCTCGGTTCAACTTAGGACAGGTAGGCTTTAGATGATCAAGACTTCCACACTCATAACAAGCCCTCTGGTTACTACTCATCCTTACTGCATTCACAGGAGCCACTTGCCTAAACGGTGCCCGACAATCTTTAGCAAAATGACCCGGTTTCTGACAGTTAAAACACACTCTACAGTTTCCACCTACAGGATGGTGGGTATTACATTTAGTACACCTGGGGTAATTCACATACTCATTTCTAGGAGGAGCTGTTGCCACGAATCCTGTCCCTACTTTCGCCTTCTTTTCATCTCCCCAAGACCCTCCAGACTTAGCACCCTCATCCTCTGCCTTCCTCTTTTCACTACCCTTTGACAACGTCCCACAACTAATTGCCTCATCCGTAAGTATACCTGCTCTCAAAACCGCACTCTGAATGGTTGTTGGCTGAACTGCCTTAACCATTCCCCTAATTTCGGGTGCTAAACCTGCTATGTATCTTTTAATGCGTGACGATTCAGGTGTCACCATATGAGGAACCAACCTAGCCAGTTCATGAAATCGGTCAGTGTAGGCGGCATGATTGCCTCCCACCATTTTGTGGTTCCATAATTCCAACTCCAACTTCTCCATTTCATTACTAGGGCAAAATTCTTCCACCAACAATGCCTTAAAGTCATTCCAAGACATCCCATTCGCCGCATCTCGGCCCCTCACTTGAATTTGACCATTCCACCAAGTCAGCGCCTTATTAACAAAGGAACTGGCAGCATACTTCACCTTTTGGTTTTCTAGACACCCACTGTTATCAATCACTGTTTCCATTTTCTCTATCCAACGGTTAAGTGCTACCGCACCTCCCTTCCCATCATACTCTTTGGGTCCACACGCCTGAAAAGTCTTATAAGAACACCCGTTATTGGCTTGGCCACCACCGCCACCGCCACCATTGGCATTCTGAGCATTGTTGACATTTGCAGTCACTTGTGTGACAATCTGGGGAATGATGTTCTGAAGCTGCTCAGCTATGATAGCAGCTATGTTGGGTTGATCACCACCTTGTCTAGTGTTCACCATTCTGATAATATTTACAGAACTAATTAGGCAAGGGGAGAATAGGGTTTCCTAAACTTACTATCCTAACACTTACAAGATATAAATACAGCATACACATACAATTATACACATACAATTAAACATATAATAAACAACAAGACATTGATAATTGCATCAAGGTCACAAGTCCATGTGTGTGATACCCTTTATAATTATGTTGGCCACCATAATTATAACTGCGTCTTTTTCACACATGTACTTATTTCCAAGAACACACTTCTCAATGATAGCATGCATTCCATATAACACAAAATTACACATAACAAAGATAGACAACTAATTCAAAATCATATCATTAAATAAATCACCAATTAAATCAAAGACATAATTTAACAAGGTTCCCTAAAATCAAAACATAATAAAACAAATAATTCGCATCCTACACTAAGGCATGTTGCTTCCAGTAGACCCCGCATCTGATCCATATTCTATTGGGTCTTCTTCGTCCCTTAGAGGCATGCTCCTAGCTGTGGACACCCCTGAATCATCATCTGACACCACATACTCAACTTGTTTCCAATACCCAATCATCCTTTCAGCTCTCAACTTCTCTTCTTCTTCCTTAAATGCTTTAGTTCTCTCTTTTTCTTCCTCTTCTTCTTCCTTAGTCAACTGCTTCAGTTTCCATGGGTAAACAGTAGTTTTCCCATCCTTAGTTACTACGGTTTCCAGTTTATCCCAAATTTTCCCATCTATGCAATCAAAGGACACCTTCTCCACAATTTTACAAGGGTACATGTTCATTGGTACTTTGACCTTGAAAGAACTTCTTAACACATGTATACCAAATCGCCAACTATAGTAATTCTTAGGTCCTTCAATCTTAACAACTCCTATGCGATAATTCCGAGGCATGGCTAATAATAATAGAGTGCACATAATTAAACACATATTCCAGATATCAAGAAAGAATAACAAAATGGGAGAGAAATAGAGATCATAAGATTAAGGCAAAATTCATCCTAGTTTAGCTACTAGAAATATAGACCCTAATACGCATCTACTTCCAGGACTCCTAGGTTATAGTCTAGGTTCAACCACCTAATTCTCTATAACCTTGGCTCTGATACCAATCTGTAACACCCCGCCAAGGCGGAATCACGAGGTGAAACTTCATGGATATCGTTACAACACAATGGTGTCTACTATAGAGATACTAAAAGGAAAAGGAAATAACTAACGGGGACACTATGTGTCATAACAATACCCAACACAAGATAAAGGAGTCTTGCATTATTAAGTAATGTCATACACGCGCAAAGCATAATCCAACAATAAAGCAATACAATCGCACACAAATTATCCATCACAACATAAGTCTAAATCAAAAGAACAATAAAGAGAGCTCCATAAGCCAATCCTAAGGTCTCTCTAGCCACTTCTCCTAGCATCATTAGTCTCACGCTGATTACCTGAAAATGATGCTTAAAAACGTCAACATAAAGTTGGTGAGAGTCATAGGTTTAGGACATCCATAAAGTTTAAACCACAACATTACTGTGATAAAAAAAACATGGCATGACAATAAGTGAGCTATCATACAAGCTAACATGCATAAACAATCCAAACATACCAACATCCAAAGGTGTGCTACGTGGCCATAACCACCACATAGTCTTACCACTACCAAGGTGTGCTACGCAGCTCGTAGTCTTACCACTACCAAAGGTGTGCTACATGACCACTCCGGATACATGCAGTCTTACCACTACCAACCTTGCATACTGGGATCCACAATATCAAGACACAATCATCCACAAAATCAAGAATCATACCATATCACTGTACATGTAGCACGTAACATACAATAGCCACATTATGTCCACGCATTTCAGACCCACATTATCACAGTAATCAAAACATTTCAACACTTGCATCATTTTCATCCCAAGTTTAAAAGCAATGTAAAAATGGGACTATGAAACTCACCTGAATGCGCAGCTACAAGTAACTCAAACTCCTTCCTTAAAAACTATACACAATAAAAGCTCATGTTACCATCGGTAAGCTAAACGCTTAATCCAATATAACAACCCTAATGATGGACTAATATCATCTATACTATATGTAAAGACTCTCTACCATCATTTTATATCTTCATTATATCTTTTATTTACTTTCTACTTTTATTTTAAACACTTACAACTTTCTGCTCAAATGCAGAATTTTTACCCAACTTGCACGACTTAAAACCCTTACCAAAATGCATCCACAATTCCCACAAAAATTCACACATGACCCCACATGTGTATACTAATCTCATCCAGAAGCCCATGCATTTATTCAACCCATAAGTATACCCTTGAAAATCAAACTTACAAACTGGTCAATTTCGGGTCTGATTGCACACCAAAAAGTTTCGACTTCAAAACCCAGCTTAAAATTAATTTTAGCCTTAGCCCTTTTGGGGTTTCTTAATAGTCATATGAAAGTTACTTTCTATAGAAGGAATTAAATTAAAATACTTCCTAAGTAGGGTTTTCACCTTACTTAAGTTGACCCAAAATTCGTCTGAAACGCAGTTCTGACCACCAATTTTGTAAAATCATTTTAACTGACTTCCCGACCTCAAATCTTGACGAGACTAGTTGGGTTGGAAAGTAGATTCATTGAACTTATTTTTAGGCTTTTGAAACAGTAGAAAAGCTATTAGGATCGTTGAGATATCATCAAAACAAACTGACATAATTTTCTGCTCAACATATAAACCCTCAATTGCGCAACCTAACGTCTACGGTTCATACCCAACGCCTAAAACTTAATCCCTAACCGATTATCATTCAAGTTTTTTTGAATATTCTTATTATTATGATGACCCTAATCCATCATTAACCATTGTTACATAATTAAAAGAATTAAAAGAATTAACATAAGATCATTGTGTTTACCTTTTTGAGCAAAAACCTAGCAAGAACCCTAACTTTTCTCCTTGATTTTGAATGGGACGATCGACTTTTGCTCTAGGGGCTGACCAAAATCGGTTTGGGGGGTATTAGGGGTTAGGGATCTTTGGCTTTATCTTTTATTAAGTTCCTAATATAGTCCTAATCCAATACTATTACCCATTTAATAAAAAAAACAATATTTATCCCCTTTTTTTTATATATAGCCGATTATACATACATACATATCATTTTTTTTAAACTTTATTAATTAACTTAAATTTAACATTACTTTAACTTCTTAAAGAACCTAAGTCATTTTTAACTATACCTTTTTATTAAAACGAAAATTACCGCGCATCCTAAAAATATAATTTCACTTTCTAAAAATATTATTTCATTTCTAGGCTCACTTTCTAAGTATGGAAAGTTATACAAAACTCCCATATTCTCTTCACACTTGCTCATGTTCTCATACTCATATGATAAGATGATCATCAAATTTCTAAAATAATCTCATTCACGCTCATAACTTCTCATTTCTAGTCAAATAATCACCAAAACACATAAGATCACATAAAATAGCACAAAATTAAAATCTAGAAACGCATTCTAACCTGATCAAACCATGGTTGTCACATCTGGCCTCGGGTCCCCTTCTAACCGGTTCTTCTTTGTTGGCAGCACTATTTAAGGCCCGGGAAGACGGCGAACGGCACCAGGAGAGTCGTCAGGACCGGCCTGATCAAATTATGCATCAACAATACTCTCTTGGTGTTTTAACGTTGTCACTGTTGTTACTTCTTACTTGTTAGATCAAATTCAGGGCCGGATATTGGGGAGTGCGACAGGTGCGTTCGCACAGGGCCACCGCCAAAGAGGGGCCACCAAAAGTTGAAAATTTCTGTTATATATGTATGTATAATTTTGTCATTATCCGAGTACAATGTAGTAATTTTTATGAAAGAAAAAGTATTATTCGTTTATACGTTTATTTTTGGTATTTAGTGGGCCTCGTATAGTAATGGCACAGGGCCACCGAAATCAATAAGACGGCCCTGATCAAATTGCAGTTGGTTCGCTAGATACACATCACAGTCTTTACATAACATGATAAGTAACATTGTGCCAAAAGAATTGTTGGACTTTCCTAGTTTTTATTGGTAAATTGAAGTGTGGGAGGGAAACGCAAATGCCGCTTCTGTGTTCGAGTTATATTGGTACAGAAGTGATGAGAAGTGTGCTTTCTAAAACTTTGATCGAGGATTTCTGTATTAAGAATTTGATATTTTCAGTTATTAACAACTGTTACATATTTGCATCTGTTGTTTTGAATGATTTGTTGCTAATTTAATGGACACTTCTTGTTAACATCCATATTCACACTTTGATTTATGTCATAGCTTCATCATAATTCTTATTTTCTAAAAGCAACAAAATCAGAATCAGATTATTGGGACCTTTCAGACCACAATCATGGCAATTTTATTTATCAGCCCGTACAGGCATACAGCTGTGCACTGGATCTGCTCACAAAATCATCGCATTTCTTCTGCTTTTACACACGTTACTGCAAAATGATGTGCATGGTAGTTTGCAAACTAAGAATTATGTTGCAAATTTACGAACTTAATGACAATTTTATGGCCAGCTGCGGGCACCAGCGTGTAATCGCATCTGTATATTAGGTTTTACATCTTTATGTTTATTTTTGCTTCTTTGGCATCGACCATCTCTTATTAAGAGTTTCAAATCTACAATATTGATGGTGTAGCATCACTGTTGCGTAATCGCCCCTGTATCAACACTTTGTTGCTGTCGTGTCTCTTATGACTTTAAGTGCCAGTAGAGTTCCATGGGTTTGTTTCAGCATTTACATTTGTCTGATTCATCCCAAACTGTGTTGAAATTAGCCTAAAGAGCATTAAATGCCTACAAGGCCAAACCACTTTAGTTTAGGACATAAACTGCTGCTTTAGCAACATAATCTCGATAATCATATTTTGTAAACATTAGCCGTAACTATTTTTCAAGGAACAAAAAGTGCAAGTTGATCAACCCTGCATTACCCACACCATTTAGATCGACAAACATGCGTATGCTTTTTGACCCATACCCATTTTAGCATGTTGCACAACCTGTATGGTACGTTGGTTTTATTAATTCTACCGCAAAGCAGCGAAATGCCATACATAAAATTTGGAAACTGAATTAACAAGCAGAACATGATTCGGTTCATCATTATTAGATGAAGCTCAACTTACAAACTATTACTTATTTCTTTTCTTCCTTCTTTTTTAGTAAAACCATAAACTGGAATTCATACCGATACAAACAACTACAATTCTCAGACATAAATTACATTTTTATTGCTACATTTCACTCTCCCCATAACATAACAATACAGACCCCATCACAACCTTAAGCCGCAAATTTACAAGTCGTCATTAAGAATAGTTGACAGCAACATTCCTTGCACAAATTCAGATCTTCTGCTCCTCTCCTCCTTGTCTTCAATCGACAATGGAGGTGATTGCGGTTTTCTGCAACACATTTCCAGTTCAATTGGAAAATAATTAGTACAGAGGTCCCCATATGACTATTAACCATGCGAGCATAATAATAAAAAAAAACCAATAATAGAACAACGAAACAAGAATATATATAGCTCAGTAATTTATCTGGAAAGTAACTGCACCAACACAACACATTGCATAAGAATTTCCTTAGTTTTTCGCCTAACAAAGGTAAAGTGCATACCAATCAGTCTAAATCATAAAGCAAAACGATTGACAAACTAAATACTACAATACATGGACCAGACTCCTGTGTATATTCCAAGTGTCACCCAACCCCCTACTATCCGAACGATGGAATACATGAGTAAATACAAACTTATCTTACAAAAACAGTATGTTATTCCAAAATATTAATCTTTAAAAATCCTCAATATGTTAGAACTCTACTCAAAATTCTATTTAGAAGAGAACAAGCTTGATGAATTTTGATTATATGTTCTTCAGCACCGTTTCTAGGACAGTACATCACAAATACACATGCTTGCTTTAGTAAAAACAAAGGAACTTCACATGTATAAAACATTCTAAATAATCATATCCTAACTTCAACACCATTTAAAATCAACTTTGATTATGAACACATATGTAAACCAAAAAACATTAAGTCAAACCCTGATTCAGAAACATTTTAATAAACGGAGACAAAATACCCTCCTGTCATAAAGCACCCACCACCATACTTCTCCCTCATTAAAAGATCAGCAATAAACAAAAGACCAGTGTGAGATTAAACGTACCCTCAAGATATGATATAATTGCACACATTGGGGCTTATGATACAGTTAGGCCTATAGCCAAGTGTCCCAAGTATTTAACTCATGTATTTTTGTAAACAATGATACTTTTTATCCCGGTAGCAAGTAGGGGTTGCAAAATAAAATATTCATCTTACATATAGTACTGATCTGCTATTTTGAGGCACGAGGGCATAAAGTCCCTTATGACCGAGTTAGGGACGCCACTTGCAAAATATTTTATATCATAGCACATCAAAGACATATAAAGACATAAATGTGTATGTATGTTCTCTATCTATTAGCTATGCATATTATGATGCATATGTATATTTATACTAATACGCATGCACATATATAGATAAATCAATCTAATCCTACTTCTTTATATGAAACATTGTGTAAATTTTAATAAAAAGTGTTCGCCAATCTTAGTGTCATTCTATTATTTATGCATACACACTGGGTTCTAGACCACGCATATCCCCTTTGTTGGCTCTTCGAGACAAAAGCACTCATATGAATGGTGCTATTTCCCATGCATTTACCAATCCAACATAGACTAAATGATCACATAGCCTATAATGGCATCGTTAGAGTTCGTCAACTACATCTGTCAACAGACTCAGGGCATGCTTGGTTCATTTAAAGGAATGGAAAAAGGAATAGCAAAGATAATGCAAAGGAATACTATGGGGTATTATCAATATATATTTTAAATATGTAACATAATTACAAAAATATAGATTCAAATAAAAAATCAAAAAAATAAATAAATATTGGATTGTTTGTGAGATGAACATGGGGGAGAAAAAAGAGGATGAGAAGTTACTATGTTATTTTTCTCATTCCTCTCAATTTGGTGAGGAATGCTCCATTACCCAAAACCAAGTAATCATCTATTGCATTATAGTTAACCAACCAACTCTAATCATTTCCATTAGCACTCTAAAACACCCAACCAAGCACACCCTCAGTGTATTTATATGTAGCAATCCGTTATAATGTTTGACCAATCAGTTGACTGGCTTTTAAGATCATTTTAGTTAGATGAGTCGAAATAGTAAGCGAATCACAACCCAATCAGCAGAATCGAAAGACCAACTGAAGAAGTAACATCTACTTTTACGTTGGGGCCTCAGCCAAGTGTCATGTGGATTTTAAAAAGAAACATCTTTTGGGGAATAATAATTGTGCCATTGTCAGATTGTCACACTGCATTAGATATGGCAACTCTAAAGCAGCAAATTTATATATTACCCGCGACAGTCTATTTCATATATGCATTGATAATTTCCGTTATAACAATTTCCAAGTTGGAATTATTTAATTACCAGAGAAAGGCACATGAAGAGCTTGGTGACATGTGCAAGAATAGTACTTTGAATGATAAGATGAAAACTCTGCATAAAAGAACTTCATATTGTGAAAGCAAACACAAGATCCTTATCTAGAGGGCTATTAGAACAAGCAGATGACACCAGAATAGGGAACTTCTTTGAGATGAGAGAAGGATTAGCAAATCCTTCTTGCCTAACACAAATAGAAGCATCCTGTTCAGAACTGGGGCAACAAGGATAGAAAAGTTCAAGGCTCTAATGGTGCGAAACTCATAGATTAATGATAGCCACTTGGAACGAACATAGGAGAAACGTATTTTGGGTTAATGTAGGAATCTTCTATCATTCGCAGAAAAGACAGACAAGTAGCATGATCAATATGAAGTTCGCCAAATTTATCACCCTGTTTGACTTTTTAGAATAAAAAATCTTAATCCAAGACAACTATATTCATTTTTTGTTGCTGAACAACGAGTCCAATTTGATAATTTACAGTATGAGTAAATTGATGAAGAGCATCAAAGAAGAATCAAGATAACAATGGATGAGTGAAGCTGGACATCCTAGATGATTAGTACCTTCAATGTTCGCAATAACAGAAGTGGAAAAGCTTCAAAGCGCGCACCACCCATACAATAGTCCAATGGAACTCAAGTTCTAATTGGTAAAGTTTATTGGAGACGGAAAGAAAACCAATTAATCATTAATTTTCAGACAAAGAAGGATAGTCTGAATTCCATGAAATTAAGCAATCAGTTGAGAAATTTGGGATGTGAAAAGTCAAGTGAATGTTTTTATAGGTTAATTATTGGAAGCTATCAGAGATCTCCTATGGAGCTCCTTCTAAAAAAGCTAAAGAAACAAGGAAAGTTGAGTAAAATTAAAGGGAAGAATAAAATGAGCAAAAAAACATGTGAAAAGTCGCGTAAGTGATTTTGTAAGATTAGTGATTGGAAACTATCAAAAGATCTTATATAAAGCTCCTTCTAGGTGGGCTTAAAAAAAAGAAAATTTGAGCAAAAAACAGAGAACAATGATATGAAGTATGGGGATTATCAGAAGAAATGAACAACGGTGGGCTCGAGAAAAATTTGGTTGTTGTCAAGGCATTAATGGTCTCTAAAAAAAATCCAAAGAAAACAAAGTTAGCAAAAGCTGAATCTTGCTACTTCTCAAAATACGGCCCTTCCTACAAATTTTCCGGTCAAAAAGAATGATAGCATTTTCAAGTGGATGTTTTCTTACTTGAATTAACTACTAGAGTCTTGCCCTGCCATTTTAACAATAGCAATTAACTTGCCCTGCCATTTTGAGGTTACCGCAAATCATGATGTTGCATCTTTAAAACAGAGAAACTAAATAAGCCGGGGACAGTGGATGCAAAGCAACATACATACATCATAGGACCTTATAAGCATCACATAAAATGCAAAGACCGTGGTGGTTTTGTATGCAAGAACTATGAGAGGAAGCAAAAGTAAACAAGGACTCCCTAAAACGCATGGTGCAGTTCATACACAGATACATAGCATGAAATACAGATATTCACATAGTCCATAAGGCTAGCACATATGTACATGCTTATCATGCAAAAGTATCATACCTTTCAGAAGCTTTTTCATTTGTGCTTTTAGTTACAGAAACTGATTCAGCCAACGAGCTGGATTGAGTGCTTCCCAAATCATCACCCATCGGCAAAATAAATGACGACAACAATGGGTCAGCTGCTACATTGGCTTGCTGAGCTAAATACGAGGAACCTCCAAATAAGGACTGCAAATTTCCTTCTCGAAGTTCCCTCCTCAACAATGAAAGCGTTGATGCAGAACCAACTTTGCGACTTCTCTTCTTTTGTTGCATGTAAGTTTTAGTTAAGGATTCCCATTTGAAAATCAGAGAAATATAATACAATATAAACAATTCTGCGCATTAGCTGATTCTAGTTTAGTTTACCTCTTCGTTATTAATAACCTGACTCAATTTATCAGATGTCCCAAAAATATCCCCTTCTGAAACGTAAAATTGTAAATTACTAAATTTTCTTATTTCACAACTTTCATAATGTTTTAAAATTTCAAGTCAACTGTTATAACTGACTTATTTAACAGTACAACTGGCAACCCAATTATAAAAATCTACACTAAACGCACCTATCCAAAAGCTTTAGGGAGTGTTTGTGTTAGCTTATTTACCAGGACCATAAGCTGATGATGTTGATCTTAAGCTATGTATCTAAACAGTTAAGTAAGACTAAGCTAAACACGTTAGAAACAATAAAAAAGGATATCTTAAATATATTCCCATGCTGTAACGTAATATGCGCAACCATATCTACCCCAACTCTCACCGCACAAACCGGACACACCTACAAAAAAAGCAGCCATTTTGACAAATGAATAAAAAGCAACCCTTTTTACGATATATAGAAATGAATAAGAAAAAAGTATAAATACCCCATTTTTGGAATCAAGATGATGATGATCATCAATATGACAACATAAACCGACGACATCGAAATAACCGGAACAAAACGGACAAGGGAATTCCTCCCTGATGACGTCATCATCCATTTCAATATCTTCAAATCCCATAAACATATCTAACCATTTCAAATTTTCAATTAGTCAATCAATTAATAAATAAAAAATCAATTAATAAATGAATTGAATACCTGATGATGATGAGGATGATCGGTGAGATTGAAGAGCGTATTGATAACGTTTAGAGGTTGAAGATGATAAACGAGCAGCCCATGAATCAGCGTCCATTGTTTTGCAATTGAATTTGAATATGGAGTGTTTGGATTTAGGGTTTATTAAAGGGTTTGATTTTGATTTTGAATTAGGGTTGGATTGATAATTGATTTGGGGGCGGTTTGTTCGGTTGTTGAAAGAGAGAGAGAAATTTTTTTTAGGAGACTGACGTTTATATGTAATCTCAGAGTGAAGTCGGCCACTTTACCACTTCTTTTATGTCATTTCATCTTCTTTTCCTTTTCACTTTAATTTATCTTTTTATTACATCAGAATTCAAATTATGTACAACTAACGAGCGTGTCTATCCGCGCTTCGCTGCGGGATGTTTATCGGCCGTTGTTTTTTGCTAGACGTGAGAGGAGGTATATTGTTGTAAATAAATAAATAAATAAATAAAATTAACGGTCGTTAAGTAACGATCGATTTCAAGCACTATTTTGGTGCATTCTAAAAAAAATTAAACTAACGGCCGTTAATGGAGAAAGGGGTATTTTATAAAAAAATAAAATGATGGTAGTTTTCGTAATTTGACACATAGTATGAGGAGCTATTTCGTAAATACTCGAGGGGTTATTTCGTAAATACCAAAAAAAAAATTGGACCGGGTCTGGTCGGGTCGGACCGGGCGGGTCGACCTGACTATTTAATGAAGTGTTTCCTGCTTTTTGTAGGTTTTTATAACGAGGTTTGTAACCCGCGCTTCGCCGCGAAGCGCGGGTTTTTTTTTTAAATGAGGATAGTTTTTCGTAATTTTACGCATAGTGCAAGGAGTATTTCGTAATTACCCGGGGGGCTATTTCGTAATTTAAAAAAAAAGTTGACGTGCCGGGTTAAAAGCACGTTTCGAAAAAAACAGGTCGGACCGGGTCAACCCGCCAGAAGCAGCCGGGTCGGACCCGGGTCAACCGACAGCATTAAATGATTTATTGGTCCAAAATTTCTCATTAAAATCGATAAAACGAAGTATCAAATGATCACGTGTTGATACAAAACTTAATATTCCCTAATAGTATATATTTTTAGTGTCAAAGTTAAAATGAAATCATAGCCATCCATTTTTAATTCAAACCTCCTAACATGATTTTAGCCTTCCACTTATTCTTATCAAAAATCATATCCTCAAACAAAAAAGCATATCAACAACATTATGATCCAAGTATATAAGTTCAAGCAAACACCTCATTAATAAAAAAGCATATCAACAATATTATGATCCAAGTAACTACCCTGTTTGCACAACCGCAACATGTGTGATAAAAAAAAAGAGTCTGCAATGCGCACTTCCACCACTTCATCATATTGTCTAAGAAATGACAACACATGAAGGACATCACAAATGTTAACACCTGAAACAAACAACAATATATAAGTCATGTTCGGATCAAAATGGGTCATTTTTGTAAGGGTCGAAAAGGCCAGGCCATCTTGTTCCATATGTGTTCATCTCGATATATAAATTCGAATATTTGATTTTATATACATCATAAAAACTACTCCCTCCGTCCCATATTAAGTGTCTATTTTTGACTTTTTAAAGTCTTTTTTTTTCAACTTTGACCTTAATTATTTCTTCTTATGTTATATGATACTCAATGCAAAATATATGAATGGATAGAGTTTCGAATGTATTTTTCATTGGTATAATTTTCAATAAGCATTATATAACATAAAGAAAAATATTTACGGTCAAAGTTTATGAAAAAAGAATTCAAAAAGTCAAAAATGGACACTTAATATGGGACGGAGGGAGTAATAAATTTATCCAACACAATAAGGCGACTATAAATGAATAGATACTTCCATGAGACAGAAAGCGTAGTTATTTTTACACTCCTTTTAAAAGTTGTTTTAGCACAACAACCTCTTAGCTTATTCATATAACTTCTAAACTCTAATAATATAAAAATTCCTCTTAAGGTTTATTGTAAATGTATTTCTGGCAATTAAAGAATAGTCTATGATGACAGGATTAAAAGGTGTATGCTGAAAGTAATGATTAAAAGGTGGTAAAAAAGAACACAAAATCATGACTTCATAATACTAATCGATTGTAAGCATAACCAAGGGGTGCTATCTATTAAGCATGCTATGCACTTTCTGTTCCAAAGCATCCCTATTACGTGCACTCTATGTGAAACCTAGCATATATATACACTTTCGCTACATACTTGCAGTATTATGTGACCTGATGTACAACATCTGATCCCGATCTTATATATAACACAAAATTTGTTTTAAGGCTTTCGAAAACTTGCAAGTAATTTAAGATTATTTGCACCCCAACATGTGGGTATCCACGGTCCAAAAGAGTGTCCGATTGTCAACTTCATTGAAAGTGTAGGATCCAACATCATATGTTTTTCCTTTTCGCTATTTAGAACAAAATCTATGTCTTTGCAATTGCCATCATTAATATTGCTAAAATTTATACTCTTATTCATAATGGTCCAGATTGGTCATTTTTTGTTTATCAATACCAATTTAGTAACTAATTGGCATGGATAAAGCTTAGTAAAAGTATTCACGCTTTATCATTTTTATGCCTAAAAATAACAACTTAATTTATCAAAAGTTCCAGATTGCTCATGTGGTATCGTTCCTAAAACACAACGGTGACAATCTCGATAGCATTTATAATTCTAATTCACAACTTATGACAAAAAGCATTTATTTAATAAGTCAGATTCTTAAAATAATTGAAGTATCTTAACTTTGTAAATCATATTTAAGACCCCAAAAGTTCAAAATAGCGGATACATAAACTATTTTAGGTAAAGAAAATCTGGACCGGCCCGTTTCCACCAATTACATGTGTAGACGTAATTCATGCCCAATAGCTTGACAGAAATTGAAAAAATATAAACTGTTGTTACAGAGATAGTAAACCTACATGAAGGAAGGAAGAGGTACATATGAAAGTTGATATGCTTCCTTGATGTGATGATTACTGTCAGCGCCATAAAGTGGAAAATCATCAAACCCACTAACCAAAGTTCCTGAAAGATAAAGAAGCCAGGATCAACGCAACATCAGGATTTTATAAGAACATTTAATGACAACGACTTATAAAGTTTCCTAGGTTGAATTAGCGTAAAAAGAATGTTGTTTTGGGTTGTCGTGTTTATTTTGAATCGGTATGGATCAATGTAGCAAAAAAGCATTGTATCGCAAAAAAACATACGTAAGTAACCTGTAGCAAAAAAGCATACGGATTTTAAAGAACATGTAACTGCTCATGTGTGTTCAAGAAGCTGTGGATTTTAAGTTTACGAATATATTCAACTAACGTCTCTGTCAATTAGTATACAACAAAAATCTGTTGGTCGAGGGTTTCTTACATGTTAAGTCGCCCATTTTCGGTATACTCTAACTTCTATCTGTTGTTGTGCGTAGATTTCAAGTCTCTTAGGCTGATGCTTTAAGGTTGGTCGATGATCATTTTTCCAGCTCCTTTGAACATTGGGTTTGATTCGCTAGCTGATGCCATTTCCCTTAATCTTGCAGGATTAGGAAATGTTAATGTAATTAAACGAATTTGAAAGAACATAGAAAAAAAAACAAAATTTCCCGTTGAAAATTGATTGGGTGATCAATCTCATGGAAAATGTTGTACAATATAAGGAGTCTAATAACATGGTCACACACAACATTTCCATGGTTTTTGCCCCAAATGTAAACCCGTACTTATGACCCGTTTCCACCAATTACATAAAAAAGAAAATAGGCCGCAAAATAGACTAATGAAAGCATAGTCCCAATAATAAGCCTAACAAACACCCCCCTTTAAGCTACATATCCTAACGTAGCACCCTCTTGTTTATTTCGAATAGAACCGCACCATACCAATCCATTTTGCATTTTTTGGAACGAAAATCAAATAGATTTTATCAAAACAAATTAACCATAATTTCCAAATTTGCCTTGTATTAAGCATATCCAAATGTTTTTGCTTGTTCCACCAACCAAAAAGTTTGGTTAAGCGATTTGAAACACCCCCGTTTAAGTATTTGTTTCTTACAATTAGACACATACTCTGAATTTGCAGATCTATAAAACGCAGAGTAGTTACTTTTTAGTTTTAGTTTTTGTCTTTGATTAAAAACAACCCAACAACACAACAAAAGGTGTAACAAACCATACCTGAAATATGGTTGTCTTTTCTCTTATAGCATCTAACCCCACTTCTAATCTTTGTAGAGGCTTGTTTCGAAATGTGTCTTTTTGAAAAGAAATACTAAAACCATCCAATACTTAAAGGGGTGTTTGGCATTGCATACTGAAAATGACCATCTGATGATAACGTTATCAACGCACAACTGATCACTTTCTAAAGTTCAATTTTATTAACTAATTATCGTTATCTACTTATATAGGGATCAAATCAAATATTCAGCTGATCTAGCTACAGAAAAATTAACGTTACGATTTGCCATGTTAGTAACTTTATCACCAAGATGAAAGTCAAAGTTCGTACATGTACAGAAATGTGTCTATTGACTCGTGACGACACTTGTGAAGTTGATAACTCTGTGCTACCATCTCTTGAATAATCCTATTCATCCACAGTATGAATATCATTGCTAGCACAGTTTCTATCAATCATTGCTACCACCCATTGTTTGCTCAAGCAGTCGATGTTGTATAAGCCCTATAGAATATCATTACATATGTATACACAAATACAATGAGAAAAGTAACAATCAATTAAGGCAGTTGTGTTTATTCAATTCTTCATATATAAAGACTTAACCTGGTGTATAATTGGAAATCATAAGCTGGCGGCTGGCGCATCAGTTCGACAGTTAAGAACATGTTGCAGCATCATAGCCAAACATGTAACACCCCCAAAATGGGTCGCAGCGGAATAAGGATCCGGGGCGTGTTACTTCAAGATCAACAGCACAAGATATATATAAGAACGACACAAAAAGTCATGTAAATTGATACATTGGATTTAATTATAAGACATAATACAAAAGCATAAAAGCTTTACGTGTTCCTTGTATAATACTTACAAAAGCAACCAATACATTTCCCAAAATTTGATTGCACAATAAATCTTTAAGTGTGCCCAATCCAAAAATGTAATCTAATGCATCCTTGGCTCCTCGTGTCCTATTTGACCTCCTGAAAACATTGAGTAAAACTGTCAACACAAATGTTGGTGAATTCATAGGTTTATGTATTTAAATTATGCAGGACCGCAAGACTTTCCCGTGATGTTACAACATATGCCAAACAATCACAAAACCAGCATTAAGTTCTCTAAGCTGCTATGACCTGAAGCTCAACCTATATTTGCTATTTTAGTAGTTATTTTGCTACGTACACGATGTTTGTAACCCGAAGAACCATCCAAGTCGAACATGGTCAACGTATCGTTTAACGCTGATAGCTAATCACCCAAACGGGGAGTAATTAATCCCAATAGATCTATTTCTTAACATTTCGAGTGATATAATGCGTTTAACAACTTTACATCTATGCAATTGACAGTTCATGATATGCTCAGGAGGGTTTTCGATACTTAGGCAAACAACTAATCAATATACTTTTAATGTACTTTGTCCAAATTTATAAACAACATGTTTTCACCCCAAATAATATTAAATCAGTAAAAACTGTAAAAAGTGGGGCTATGAAACTCACCTTGATGTCAGATAGTCACAAATAATCACAGATAAAAACTTACGCACAAAAACGTTTAGATGCACCTGATTTTAAATTAAGGTGTCGTATAAGTACCGAGTACTTTAATTAATAACATTATATAATCCCCTATTCGTTCGTTACATAGTACGCATCGTTTCGGCTTATCATAATTAAAGATGTAATGACATGACGTAAATTCTACGAAGGTGTTAGGACACTTTTAAATCGTAAATTCCAACAACATCGTCGATTCGCCATCTAGAAGAGGCCTCTTTATGAAACTCCCTGTTTTATAGCACTTTGATCAACCACTCAATATTCTATATAGCATAATCCATACGACTAACGCGTTTAGTAAAATAATATTTATAAAGTTAGAAAACGTATGTTTAATTTATTTTTTCGTAAAAATGAGCCTAATTTGAAACCTCTAGATTATTCTCCGCAAGCTTGAAAAACCTCTAGATTATTACCAAGCTTATAACCCTTGATTATTTACGAAGCTTATAAACCCTAGATTGGTTGTAACCACTAAATCATTACCTTTTCTTCTTAAATCCTTGCCAATGATTATCCAAGGCTTGAAAACAGCTTTAGTATGCCTTAGGATTGATGTGTAAAGATTTTGTATGGATTGTTTTAAAGTTTTTGTATGGATTGCTTAGGTTGTTAATGTTGGCCGTGGTTTTGGCTTAGGAGAAGAAGAGAATAATGTGAATTTTATGTTTAGTAAAAAGGTATGATTAAAACTCTTATGCATGCATGAATAATATAGGAAGAGGTTATAGTATATTTCTCAGTTGCAATGTCTTGACTAGACAAAGTCCAGGGGTAGGGGGGGTATGGCCGTGGGATTCAAGGGGACAAGGGGCAGAGGGTTTTTTAGGGCTCCTCCTAAATGTTTATGTTCTAATGGTTCCCTTAAGTGGAATCATCCCATTGATTTCAAGGATGATGTTCTAGCTTATTTTTCTTTTATTTCTTTTTGTTTTTACTCTGCTTTTTATAAAAAAGAATAGTATAAGTAAAAACTTTTTAATTTAAATGTAAAGTTATAGTGTGTTTTATATTTAAAGCTTTAATTGTAAAGTCTTGGTATTTTGTAAAATATTTTGTTTATATTGTTATAATAATATGAGCTTGGTGTATATATATATACATATGCATAAAGTTTTATAAACTTTGATCATTGTATATAAACGTAGGTAATTGTTGAAGCGTACGTTAATTTTTAAGGTTCCGGGAAAACCTAATTGTCATTTATCACGAAACATAAACACTTTCACGTATCCGATAAAGTAGCTTGTGAAACGTTAATAATTATTCTCACAATAATTGCTTAACCCTTGTTTGACGTAAACAATAAATTGCTTGATGCCCGTTTACGTTAACTGATCATTTTTAGTTTACGCGATTTAACTTAACGATTTCCATTAAAAACAAACGCGTACAATACTAAAAATAAATAGTGACTTTATTAATGTCGTACATTGTCCTAAAACACGGGGTGTTATAAAACACCCCTTAAATCTAAACATTTGCCAAAAAGATGTAGTTACTGATGTGATAATCATGACGTTCTTTAGAAATATTTACTACTTGTATATCAGAAGAACTTCTACAATAGGATTACCTGCATGGTGAACTTTAGATAGTTATTTCGTTTTAGCACCGAAACCCACCTATATCAGCCCCCACTTCATCCCATAAACGGACCCATTTCAGCCTCTGTTTCACCTTCCAAACACACGTATTTCAGCCACCACTTCAGCCCGTAAATGCACCCATTTTAGTGTCCAAACACACCCATTTCAGCCCCCACTTCAGCACCCAAACCTACCCATTGCAGCCCTCATTTCAGCCCCAACTTCAGCCGCTAAACGCACGCATTTCATCCCCTGTTTCAACATCTAAACACACCCATTTCAACCCCCGTCTCAGCGTTAAAACACACCCGTTTTAGCCCTCTTATCAGCTCCAAAAAGCACCCATTTTGATGGTGAACGTTAGATAGTTATGTATGGCATAGAGGAATGCTGGAACAGCAAGAAGCACGTTGTCGCGGCCTGCCTGAACAAAAAACATGGCATACATCAAACCAAGAGCTTGTTGCATTATAAGATTAAATGTGTTTATAAGTAACTGCTAAACTTTTGTATGTACCAAATTTAACCTGTTCTTTGTTGTAGGCTGCAAAGGTCTTCCCAACTCAGATGTATCAACCCGTCGACTAAATACATCAATCCGTCGTTCCAAAGCATTAGCTCATTGATTCAATGCATCAGTAAGCCGATCCAACTCAACATCACGCCGTTCTAATGCAGTAGCCCGTCGTTTTAATGCATCAACCCGCAATCGTAAAACATCAGCCCGACGTGCATCAACAAAGGCATTCAATTCCTTAGCCTAATTGTTGCAACAATAAACAAAAAAATTGAATTTATAACAATCTATATAACATAATGAGCAAGTAAATAGAGAAAATGGAATCTAAATACGCGACACATACAAATTGCTTCATATTGTTGCATTCATCCTCGACTCCGTATACATTGGTCGCCCAATCATTGGAACGCCATGTTTAACACTCTCCAATGGCGAGTTCCATCCATAATGTGACAATAAAGCTCCTGTAGATGGGTGGCTTATTAGCGTTACCTGCAGCGATGCCAGATTTGGTTCTCATATCACTTTTTGTTTTGGCCGTTATGTATGATAAGGGGGTGTTTGGAATTACTTGATGAAAATAGGGTTCTGCCTTTTTTTGATATAGTAAATAAGCAAAAGAATGGTATATGAGAATATCTACCAGCGGCCTGATCTTTTTTAGAACGCTGCACAAAAGCAAAACTCATTTCGGTGTTTGAATATCGGTATTCGTTTGGTTCTCAGATCACTCTCTAGCACAACATGATTTCTAAAAAAATTTACCGGCAGACGTTTGAAACCGTAAAACTAAAATAATAAAATCCTTATCATCAAATCTAAAGAAAAATTTACCAATTCAAATGTTCTCGAGTCATTGCCTCTTAGAGTTTGCTTCGACATATGAAGCAACTGCTGCCAGCTCAATTTCACCAGCACACCTGCAAAACCCGCATAATAAAAACACAAAGTTAACATAAAAATCAAATTTTTTTATAAAAAAATAAAAAAAACATACTAACTTGCTTATCACCAACACATTTTCCTCTAACAACCCACTATTCTCATACCTGTGCGTATGAATCAATAAATAACTAAGAATCTTTTAATTGAAAACCTTACACACTAAGCACACCCAAATCCAAATCTTCACAAAACCCCAATATTACTATCAAAATCGATGCAAGACTTAATCTTTTCATTTAAAAATTAAGGTCAAAACTTTACCTGCGGTGATTATACTGTGAATGTTAATAAAATCAAATCTGCAACATATAAAAAGACCACCAAAAACCCTTGTTGTTGAACACTCTCCTATAAATAAAATTGTAAACAATAATCAGGAAACCAACATAAAAAAATAAACTAATACCACACAATTAGCTCCACCAATACCACATGCATAAGCCATTCTTAATTAACCATCCTAAACATCATCTAAAACATTAGAACAAAACAAAAACGTACTTAATAAATCCAATAACATGATCAATTACACATAAATTAGATTTAAAAAAACCTACCTGATAATCTTCTCCCACATGTTCAGGTCGCCGGTTCAATGCCATAGCTTTGATTTGTTAAAGCAACGTGGTTGACTGGATTGTTAAAAAGAGAATGATGTGTGGCGGTATTTTTAGAGAGATGGAGTGAGGAAGAAACCTGTGTGTGAGAGAGATGGTGAGGACGGTGGTTTTTCTTGGGGAGAATGGGAGGGGCTGGAGAGATGTGCTTTGTTGAAAAGACACGTAACCTCATACGTGTATACTTGAGATGAGCATTCTAAAACTAATCGGGTCGGGCGGGTTTATCATTAAATGCATTTAATACCACCCTTGAAACAACAATCCTAACCTTTAATATAAAGGTATAATATAGTTTTATTCTTTTTTTTCTTTTATAAAAATACTAGTTGAAAAATGTTGTTTGGTTCATGCATTAGCGAATGCGACGGTGGATACTCGATGACTATTTTTGTAGCGAGTAAATGTTTTTCATTTTAAGCCTTTCTTATTTAACGTCTAAATTATTAATAGTGTAAACGGTTAACACTTTTATTTTTCAAATTTTAACATTAAATTGGTGGATACAAATTAAGTGAGCTTTTCTTATAAACAATTTCATTAATAGATATCATTATTGGACTGCGGTTATATATGGTTGAAATAAGATATTACATATGTTTGAAATAAAACTTAAATTTTTAGATTTTATATTAGTATTTTACTTTTCCTTTTATAATAATATTTTTTGTTTTGAAATTTGTAATACTCCTTATAAATATAGACAATTTATAATAGTATAAGAAAAAAAATCATATAACTAATGTAAGTGATTAGAAGTTTTCATTAGTGTGTCTCATATTACCACAAGCTTGAAAAAACAGATAAAATATTTACAATTAATTTAATATTCGTTACAAAATTAAGTAAAGGCAATTTTGATGTTTATCGTTATCTCTTTTTATATAAGATAAAATAAATAGACTGAAATAACATCAAATAAGTATGGGATATGAAAATAATAGTGTAAACTAAAAGTACTTATAGATACCTACATCTAAGGGTATGAATACTATCTTTAATCATCATATCCTTATACCAAACATCCTTTATTACTATAATTCTCATTCCTTTACTCCATACCCACATATCAAACACACCCTAACAGTGTGTTTGCTTTACAAATAACAATCACTATAGGTATTTGTTTGACAATATAGTAGAATGAAAGTAAGTATTTTTAAATATAAATGTTGTTTGATATGTTCATATAGTTTTGAGAATCGGTTTCATATTATTGATAAATACTCGTATAATATTGTTTATAACTAGTGTAAAATAGTAAAAGAGGGGTATGATGTGAGGTAGATGGTGAATCATTTACAAAGTCACATAATGACCGATCAATAAATCTATCAATCTATTACATTCTTTTATTCTCGTATTATCCAAACATTTTTTTATTTCTCTATGCATATTAAACCATTTCCTCATTCCCATTATCGCATACCAAATGCACCCTGAATGTTTTCATCGTTTGATTACTAGAATAAGAGCGTTGGGTGTCATAATGCAAGCATCGACGTTAAGCTGAGTTGGCCCGCGTTATGACACCACCCTTCCGTGTTTCTTCGGGTGTTGGTGGCCAAGTTAACCCACAAACGTGGGTATCAACGTGTATATTAAAAAAAATTAATTTTTTTTAATGCCTAATGGCTACCAACGGCTAGATTTTCAGTTTTTATTTTTAAACCTCCACAATACAATATAAATACCCCATTATACCCAACTATTTTTTACACACAACCAAAAGTCTTCTATAAATAAAACACATTCTTTCACAATGGATCCGAATCAAAGCGATGACAAACGTAACAACTTTTTCGAGGTCGATGACGAAACTGACATGTGGTTTATGATGCAAGCGTACGAGTATAACTGACGGTTGGAAGAAGAACAAAATCCACCTCGCTTGACCCGTAACCCGATTAACTATGACCGGGAGGATGCCGAAATAAGTTTGATGACCGACTATTTTAATGACTATTGTAAGTATTTGTTATAGTATTTTCGAAGAAGATATCATATGAACCGAAAGCTATTTTTAAATATTGTCAAAGGTATTGAATCTTGTGAGGTCGATCCTCTTCCAAAGCATTTCCATTTCTTTAATCATCGACCCGATGCTACGGGTCAAATGAGTATGAGTGTTATTATGAAATGCACATCTGCCATACGCCAATTGGCATATGGCAATACACCTGATGCATTTGATAAATATTTGCAAATGGGTGACCGTACATGATTGTCTAGATAATTTTAATATGTGCAATATTGATTTGTACATGTCGAAGTATTTACGAAAGCTAATGTTGGAAGACGTTGAAAAGATTTATAATGCACATGAGAGAATTCATGGTGTTTTGGGTATGCTAGAAAGCATTGATTGTATGCACTAAGAATGGAAAAATTGTCCAAAATCATGGCAGGGGTAATACGGTAGGGGTGATAAAAAAATACCCAACTATTATGCTTGAAGTTGTTGCTTCACAAGATTTGTGGATTTGGCATGCGTTTTTTGGGGGTAGCAGATGCAAATAACAATATTAATGTTTTAGAAAATTCTTCGTTATTTGATGACCTTCTTGATGACATAGCCCCTGTAGCTCAGTTTGTGGTAAATGGTGTCAAGTTTGAAAAGGGGTACTTAGCCGACGGAATTTACCCACAGTGGGCAACTTTCGTCAAATCATTCACGGTCGCAAATGACAAAAAACATAGTTTCTTTAAAAGGCGTCAAGAAGGTGCACGAAAGGATGTTGAACGTGTTTTTGGAGTTCTCCATAGACATTGGGGAATAATACAACAACCGGCTTATCAATACAATGTCAACAAGATACGTAGAATCATGTATTCTTGCATCATAATGCATAACATGATTTAGAAGATCAAAAGATGGCGTTTTGTTAGACTATACCATCTCACATATAACACACGAAAAATATGAATATCTTAGAGAGAGAAAGAGTTAGAGAGAGAAAGTGGAAGAGAGAAAATAGAAGGCTTTCATAAAGAAGAAAAATGAAGAACCAACACCCTCTCAAACATGCTTGGGAGGGGTATTTATACCTCAACAAGGTCGGATCCTATATGGGTTGCGTTTGGGCCTTGTTGGGGCGATATTGGGCCGAGTACAAATAAACGAATGGGCTTTAGCCCGAAACTTAGGCCTAATTAGCTTAAGTAATTCTCATAAACTATGTTTTTCTATACAAGGCTCGAGAATAAATAATGACCATCACTTTACTAAAAACTAAGGCTAATAATCTGCCCCTAAAGGGTGGTCATGGCACTTAAGGCTTCACTTCTCGTGACGTCTTGAATCTTTGAGCCTTGTGTTCTTAGGAATTCTTTTGCAATTCCTTTTACACGCTTGTGATCTTGGATCTTGATCTTTAGCTTGATATCTTTTGACTTTATCTTAATATCTTGGTCTTTTAGCCTTGAGATAAACTTGGATACTTCTTGACTGGAATACTTCTTAACCAACATACTCATACATTGACATCACTTGAAGGCTGACGATCTTCCTCAACATAGACCTTGTGACTTGATCTACTTGTACTCATGTGCTTGATGTTCTTTGAGGATGTTCTTGTTTATTAGAGCTTGCGGAAGTGTATCTTTGAAATTCAGAGCTTTCTTCAAGTCTTGATTGATGCATTGAATGTATCCTTGATCTTTGAGTATGAGCATGTGGCCTTGACTGCGACTCAGCTGGAATGTGGTAGTTACGCCATCGACTAGTCCTGCATGTTTAGGTTAGAGATAAACAACAGATATGGACGAATATGTCTTTGTCATTTCGTCAATTTTAGGTTGCGATAACCACTGGTTTCCCATTTCATAGTATAAATACTATACATGTGATCAGATAAGTTTAAAGAACCTTCTTGACTGGGTTTCCAGCTCAAAGTGTTGGATTCTCTAACGCATATGCATCAGATTCACCGTACTTGCTAGTTCTCATTACCGAAACGTCTCAAAGCAGACACCACGATAAGAGTGAATCAGTTAGTTACTATGTGACTAATTGAGTCGTCCATACGTGTTCAGTCTTCCCATGCCCAGATGCCCTTTTGAGGCTGCCACAATGGACATGAGATTGAAAACTTGTTTAAAATCAGTCGACATGTTAATGAATAAAGATGTTTAAACATATCGAAAGTTTTATGTTTTTAAAAGCATCCGTCAATTCTTACTAATTCACACAGATTATACTTGCGTTTGTGTTGGACTCTTGTACAACTTATGTTCTTGATGATGAACAACAAGTGTATATGGAATTGTGTCCTAATAAGATTTATTGATTGATCTCGTTGGCTCTAGACTCTATAAGTGCACTTTTGTTATTTGGTGATCGGAGGCTGGAGCGGACTGCCACCTTTTTAATATCTACTATCTCGTAGTGAGAAAGTTAATAGAAACGTGTTGTACTCCGTGAGAAATGAAACAAACTTCTTTTGAGAGAAGCTTGAGTAGCTGGGAGGGTTGTACATTGCATCACTGGGTCCCTGATGACTTGTCTTCAATGCCAGAATCATCATTGTGATTACCCATAGATTATGTATTGACCCGGTTTCTACCTAAGTGAATGGAGGGCTTCTTTCTTTACACCCTTTATCACTTCTACTCTATCTAATGGAGTGTCCCTGGGTAGATCCCACCGGTTCTGGCTGGATCATGGAACATAATACCTATCCTTAACCGCCTTATGTCACCTTGAAGTATCATCACTTGATCGGCCATTGGGTATTACCATCGTAGCTATAAAACCATTAAAAAATCAATCAACGTGTTTGAGAAATCTTTTAATACACATTGAGAGTTTACAAATTCACCAAAAAGCCCCCTACACATATGCACCATATTATGAAAGAGTTTTGCACATGCAAGGACGGGAACGCACTTATATTTAAGAGATCTTATATGTTATTAAGCAATATTGATCACATTTTAATCACTATTCTCCCTCTCAAAAATTGCATATGTTGTGGCAATTTTTGATTTAACACGTGAATTAAAATACAAGTTAATGTACGTTGATCCACTTGTAGAATAGACGAGCATGGGGAAAACAATGTTGCATGCCGAATGAACTACTTATAGATAATTTTAATATTTATGCCCCCCCCTCAAAAATAGATTATAGTGAAAACTTGGAGCGAGAGTTTGTTGAGCACACAATTTTTTAAATTTTTTTAAATATTTCCTTTTAAAAATATCTTGAAAAAATTGTGCTCAACATGAAAAATGATGTTTAATTTATCTTATGATTATTATTTCCTTAGTACTTCTCTTGAGCATTCAAAACTTTGAATGTTTTTATGACATTGCTCAAGACTGAGAAGATATGAACTTTCAATTGTTTAGGATAAATGTACATAAATAAACATTTTCCTTTCTTTAGAGTCCGAGCCCTAAGCTGACATTTACTTAGAAGTCGTAGAGAAAAGTTGAAGAGACATGTTTTGAAAACTTTAGAAAAAACTCTCGCTCGAACTTCATTTATGCACCCCGTGTCCATAATAATCAACATTTCTAGGTGCGTAAATATTATCAGTTGTCGAGAGACATGTCGGAGAAGATTATTTTTAGTATTTTTGAAAAAATTTTGATTTTGTATTTTGCTTTTATATGTTTTATAATTTTATATTTTGTTTTCTGATAGATATTTATAGTTGTGAAATATTTTAGATACACAAAAGAAGATATGAGCGGATGTGTCTAAAAGCATTAAAACTTGGTTTTCAAAAAGCCCCCCTCAAATATTGATCCGCTTATAAAGAATGATTCGAATTTGAAAGTGACATGAGAAGGGAGTGCAAAATTTTGAAAGATTTTGAAAAATCCTTTTTTTTAATTCTTGAAAAATTGTGTTCAACTGTTTTGAAAACAAGAAGATTTCTCTTCTTTTAAAGGTAAAGCGCACTGAAGCCTACACTCCCCTTTTATTTGAAGCTCGGGTTATCACTTAAGTGTACACAATCCATTCCTAGACAAATTAGAGAACAACCAGCGGGTGGATACATATATTCTGCCTCCAGAGTCTCGTAAACTTGTCAATAAAAGAAGTGGAATTTGGAAACCCTTTGCTTGTAGGTTCCTGAGGGTTAGAAGCACTTGCATTATCACATACAAACGTGTCAGACTCACTCTTGGTGTTACTGGATGCAGTTAATTTTCCACAAAGGTTAAAAATTCTTCCAGTTGGTAACCACCTAAGGCAAGTTCTAGGTTTGCTAGGCCTAGGTGAAGCAAGTCTTTCTTTGGAACCTAACTTCTTCGATTTCTTGACATGTACCTTATGTTTCGTTTGATTTACACTTTCTGAAGCATTAGCACTTTGGTTTTTCTTGCTAGAGTTCATGCCATTCACATACTTAAACATACATTCATCATGATTAGCAGTAATCAAACATTGCTTAAAAGTAGCACAAATAACTTTAGATTTATCATTCTGAATAACAAGCTTAATGTTATTACATGCAGATGATGTATGTTTCTAATTATTATAATTCACATATTTCTTAGTGATGACATGAGGTTGTGAAACAGTGATTAGGCTTATCCTAACGCTTGCTTTTACATGTTTGTTAGGCACAAAATTGTCTACCTTAGAATTCTTAAGAGGATTAGTTCTAAATATTCCGAGGGCAATCACTTTGTCGTTTTGCACAACTTTTGATTCTTGACTTTTTGGTATCGAGTGTGAAGTGACTGGTTTTGACAAAGTGTTTGAAAATGGAGTAATAGAATAAAGTTTTGCTCCCGAGGATGAAGGTGGATTTCCAAGATAGATGGTTTTGTAAACTTAGTATTCACACTCGTACCTTTCACAACATTATGTTGTTCTGAAAACTTGGTATGTAACTAGGCTCTTAACGTAGCGTTTTCATAAATCGTATCATTAAGTTTTTCTTGCAAAGAGTCAGTTATGATTTTAGTTTGAACGCGTGTCACTTTGATAGAGTCAAAAAGGTTCTTGTAAATATTCTTAAGATGTTCATTTTCTTTGCATTATTCAAAACCTAAAACTCTAAGGACACGTTCTCATCATTAAGTTTCTGAGACAAAGGATCAAGGTTATTTGATGCACAATGAGTATTCATACTCTGACCCTTGAGATCTCCCAACTGAGCTTGCAACCGTTTGACTTGGTTTTGCATGTCATTATAAGCTTTATCGTACAAAATTTTGTCATATTTGCATTCTTCACATTTTTTGTATCAATCATTCCAAAGTTTAGCATATTTAGTTTCCTTTTTAATGATACAATTTTCAAACCTTTCTTTCGTACGTTCAAGCTTAGTTTGGAAATTGAATGTTTCGACAACAGTAGGACGTTGCACAATAGACATAATATCCTGGCTGACAACTGCTCTTAAGAGGCCCCTCGTTTTCTTTTTCTAAAACCATGATCTTATTAAGAGATTCGTCAGCTTCTTTTGCAAGAGATTTAAAGTCTCGAACAAATTTAGCTGCCTCTTCCACAAAATGATTTTCAAAATTTTGAGCTATAGCGTCAACTTGGTTAACGATAGGGAAAATTTTGTTCTTGAAAATCTTATGAATCTCTTGATGAATTGGGGATGACAAATTGTTAACGTTTTCACTCATTCTATGTTTAACAACACGTTGAAGCGTCACAGTGGTGTCTTTTACCTCATTTAGAAATTTTTGGGCAACGCTTGGAGTATCTTCGGAAAATTCATCATCATGTATTGAAATTGGTTTGGAAATTGTGTTTGAAACACTGGCCGTTTTGGAAGTATTTGAAAAATACACCTCTTCTCGTGACTTGGCCTTTTGAGAAACAAAAACCTCAGAAAGTTTATTAATCTTTGCATAATTTGCCGGTTTTATTTCTTTGTTAAATTGTTTCATTTTTAAATGACTCTCTTGAGCAAGTTGCGGTGTTTCCTTTAAATCATACACAGCAGGAGGATCATGCTTTTCTAATAATACTCTGCCATTGTACAAACTCTGTTGTTTCTGCTGAGCTTGCTTGAGATAGAAAGGATTTTGATAACCTGAAGTCATATTATGTTCATTATGGTAAAACGAGTTTGGCTTAGGTGAAAGTATATGCATCGTTTGAATTGATTGACCCGTTTTAACCATAATATTATCTAATTCCTTTATCTTTTTATCATATTGAATTAGTTTATCAAGAAGCTCGTCTTCGCATGTTTTGAAATCACTTTTCAACCTTTTCTTTTTGTCTTAAAGAAGAGAAATCTTTTGATTTTTCCTTTGGAAAGATGGTTATTTAATTTGTAATTTAACATTTAAAGCCCTTATTTGTTAGCAGACACTTAAGTGTGAAGAGCATTATCTTTTTAGTAAGAATTGATTCTTGATAAAACAAACTCTTTTTTATAACCTGTTTCAAGTTCATCAAATTTTGCTTTATTGATTTCAAAACTTTTTTCTTGACCTCTATATCTAGCAAGCTCAGTGGTCAAATAAGCATTTATTTCTTTCAATTTGCGATTGACCGTGTTGACTTTCTCAACTTCAGTGACCAAATTATTATATAATGATTCAAACTAAGCACGTGTTTTCTCAACAGTTGTGTGATGTTGTTCTACTGTTCCTTCATTATGTTCCATACTGGATTCCACAGAGATAACACACGAAAAATAGAAATATCTTAGGAGAGATGAGAGAGAATGGAGTTGAGAGAGAACGTGGAGAGCGAAAATGGATGGTTTCATAAAGTAAAAAAATGAAGAACAAACACCCTCCCAAACATGCTTAGGAGGGGTATTTATACCTCAACAAGGCCGAACCCTATGTGGGTTGCGTTTGGGCCTTGTTGGGCCGATATTAGGCCTAGGACCCAAATAATCGATTCAGGCTTTAGCCTGAAACTTAGGCCCTATTTGTTATAGGTAATTCTCGTTCGATTAAACTATGTTTTTCTATATAAGGCTCGGGTATAATATATGTCCATACCTTTACTAAAAACTATGCTAAACAGTTTAATAATGGAACGGAATTGTTGCTAATCCGTTTAGAGTAATATATGCAATGTACTTAGATTGAAAGATGTGATGTCCAACGTCGAAAAGCAAAAGAAATACGAGATAAAGAAGTGCATCTTGGCAACAACGTGAAGATGAAGATCAATAATTTTAGTCGTCGGGGCGTATGTTTTTTTTGTATTTTTTTCGTAGGTTTTTTTTAAGTATTGTAATTTGTGTTTTTATTTAATGAATGAAATGTTTTAATTTGTTTAAATAAATGAAAAAGAAAAAAAAGGCGAGTCCTAAAGTTGTGTTGAAATGGTGTTATGATTGCATGGGTTTTTTTGGGTGTTAGTATTATTGAGTTAAAGCTGATGTGACGCTGATGTGTCGGTGTTATTGAGTTATGACACCTTAGCCTCTAACACTTAAAGGTACTATTTCGTTAATAATTAAATGAAGTGACAAAAAAATAAGAAATGTGTCACACACATATGTTTTGTTACAAAGAATCTTGTAGGTGTAACCACAATAAAGCTCCAAGGCTTATATACCGTATGTTAAAATTTTATTAGTGAAAGTGATAAATATCATAATATCATACAAAATACTACACACTAGAAAGTTTTAGAGAGAGAGTAAAGAGAGAGAAGGGTGACGTGAGGAGAGGGGATGAGGAGAGAAAGAAAGAAAGAGATATTAGATTAGAAGAAAGAGAAATCACTAACCCTTAACCCTTCCTTAGCCCTCCTTTTATAGCAAGGAAGGAGGGACTAGGAAGCAATTAAGGGTTTGTACTTATTACAATATAGTCATTCCCTATTTGCACTAGTTAATCCTTATTCTATTAATCTTTGATAAATGCCATGTAATCAACACTTATATGTATTTCTAACAATCTCCCCTAAAGGGGCGATTACATAGGCCTTACAAAAGTACGGGGATTAACAGTCTTGGGACATCCTCCAACATACTCCTCAAGCCTTCTGAGTTGCTCTCTGTGCTTGAGTATCTCCTCAATCTTCTTCAGCATCTCTTTTGAACTCTTGACATCATAGTCGGTTTAGTCTATTCCTTTCAACCTTTTGTTGCCGCTGCCCAGCTTGTTCTTTGACAACATGTCAATTAGATTTTCCTGAATCTTCATAAGAGTACCATCACAAAACTTCTTCACTTCACTTAGCTTTATGAGGGATTTTATGTTGTATTGGTTAAGATACACAACCCCCTTATGCGTTGCAGTCATCGTGAATGGTATCCTTTGGTCGATTCCTTCGAAGAACATTGTGGGTTTGGTGAGGTTGAGAGTTCTTTGATAGCTTTCCACTCCAAGCTGAATATCTTCTACCCTATTCTTGATCATGGTTCATCTTATGAACATGAGAAGAGCATTGTTGAAGTCTTTCACAAATTCTAATGGTAGATGGTGTAACTTATCTTGAACTTGGAGCAAGTACATGTCTTCAACATCGTTAACACTAAGTCTAGATAGATTTGCATAGCTGAATTCATACTCTTTATCATCGGATCTCCTAACTACAATTGATGTTAGAAAACCATAACCTCATTTCTTCTTTACATCTACACGAACAACTGATTTGATCTTTAAGTTTGAATAGATGTTTCCTTCGGTTACGGCACTCATTCCTGCTTTAAAGAAATCAATTATGTCCTCTTTCCAATGGTGTATACCATTAAGAGCTTCAAAGTGATAGCGATGAACTTCTTCACTCCATCTTTCAGGGATCATATCCTCAATACCTTCTTTGTAGTATCTCGTAGCATAATGCATAGTGATAGAAGTAGTATACTTCTCTTCTGTGATGAGATCCACAAGGTAAGTGTAGTCATTGTTGTAGAAGCAAGGATGTGGTACAGTACTTTTTGACATGTGTCATTCAAATGATTTGGGTTTAGAGATATCTCCTTCATCACTATTCCACCGAGATTCTGATAATATTGCTGCTTTGAGTTGACTAACATGGTATTCGAGTTCCACATCATTGTTGTAATGTACCTTTAGCCTTTCTAATCATGCGCCTTTGAGATCTGCTATTGTAAGCTCGTCCTTTTAGATCAGTTCTTTAAACTTCTTTGCTATGACGACAGTTGATGGTCCAAGAATATGATTCTTATTCTTATCAATGTCTGATTTAAAGAATAAATCAAACCATGTCGTTCTCCTTTTAGCTAACCCTGACTTCTTTGGAAACCATTATGGTTTAGAGTATTTTTGGATAAGAATATCTGCTTGGTCCAGGGGTTGCATGGCATGTGTATCATCTTGTACTATAACCATGGGAGATATATATCGCCTTGATGATCTAGAAGAAGGTTCACCAACATCCTTTCTTCTTTTCTTTTTGTTCTCCCCCTCATGATTATTAAGAGGATCCTGATTATCATGAGACCTTTTGTGAAAGGATGATTGTGCAGCTTGAGCATCGAGTGCATCTTGATCAAGAGTAATGGATTCATAAAGGGTATCATAAAGTTGCTGATGTGTGGTATGAGTCTCATTTGACTTGTTCGAGTGAATTCTGTTTAGCAGCTTTATTTTTAGATCCATATCTAAGAGATCATCAGTGGAGGTGGATGACTGAGTGAAGAGATTGATTTGGTTGGTTTTCATAACTTCGAGCATAGAGGTGTTAAGGCGAGGCCTAACATAATTTGCAATGGCATTTAGAATATGAGTAGGTAGAAGCCTTTTGATATTTGTCAGAACTTTTGCTTGGACTGCCTTTTCAAATGCTTCAGAAACATTGAAATTTGTAAGAGCTTCCAGCTTCTGATCATATTCTCTGAATTTCTGTGCGACTGCCTTCTTGAAGTTGATCTTCCTCATATTCTTTTTCGCCTTTTGCATCAGCTTCTTTGCTTTGGCTTGAAGTGAGCTTGGTTGGGGAGTTGTTTTAGGATAGGACGTTTTAGTTGCTGGTGGAGATGATAAATGATGAGCATTCTCGTCTGGGAACATTTCCTGCATTAAAGTTTTTGTTGCTAGAACATCTACATGTGTACCAAGTGGTACTTCGGATGCACCTGATATATAGCTTGTTAGCTCAGGATTTCCCTCTGGGTTATGCACCACTGAGGTTGTTTGAGCATCAGTATACACTGGATGACTCATAAAATCCGTCAATTCATTTGCAGGTGTATCGTCCAGCAAGGTCTGAATGAAGTCCAGAGAGAAACTTGTAACCATCAGACTGAGATAGGTAGAATTGGGTGTTGCAGTAGACTTGTTATGCATGAACACTCCATACCTTGCAACATCATCATCTCCATGTGGGTTATTATCAGGTAAATCCATATCAGATTCGTCAGCATCATCAGTTTCATTTGCACTTTCCTCTGTTTTGTCTGAACTTGAAGAGTAGAGTGTTGCATTACTATCAATATCTGAATCATCATAGTATTTGTTATGAGCAGCACTCGATCCTTCTCCTACAACTGCTTGCTTCTTTTGCTTCAAACTCTCAAGTCTGCTAGCTTTTGATCCTTTCCGTAAGTCTGTTAATGACTGAACTGTTGGATCTTCAACTGCGGGACCTTTGAGTTTCTATCCCCACTCATTGTAGATATATGCAACAGCTTCGTCGGTTTGGCTGTTAATTGTCAATTGACTCCTTCGACGTCGTTGAGAGCGCGGTTCTTGAATACTGATGGAGTTTGCAAGTCCACCTACAACTGCTTCTTCAGCGATAGTAAGAGATCTTGTTTTCCTTGGCACATCATCTTTCTTGAGTTTGTTGGGAACATTCACTACTTGATCACCATAACACATAAAACCTTTTCCTCTTCCACTTTTGACTGGAGATACATGTTGCTCTTTTGGTTCATCAACACTTTTAACTTTCTTACTTTCTACTTTCTTAGCTATATATTATGTGTACCTTGCTTTCTTCTTGATTGCATCAGTGATCATAACATCGGGAACTTCCATTCCAAACTTATAGTCACTGTTAGTTATGCTTAACAATTTG
>BQNB010065177.1:0-25775 GCA_026074375.1 Tanacetum coccineum | reverse complement strand
AATCATGTTTGGCTATTTACGTTATTGGGAACAATATATAATGTCAAAACATTTGATAAATTTTTTTTAGAAAGACAACATATATTAAAGGAACCACAAGAACAAAATACAAAAGAAATAAAAGCCCACCTCCTTAACAAGACAATTAAAAGAAAATGAGCCCTAAGCGACAAAACATTTGATAAATATTACGTAATAAGGTAAATACTTTATGAATGTTTTGATTAATTTTGTTAAGTAATACTTTAGCGTTTTTATGAATCAGTGAAACCAAAAAAGCTTAGTTTATAAATGAACGGGGATGGATATATATATAATTGTACGTCTAAAATGCTCGTGTTAACTTAAAAGAACAAAAATTAAACCATGTAACATAAACATATAAAAATATGGTGTGTTTTTTTTTCCCATGGTGTTGGTATAGCTCTACATTTATGAGAACTTTTGAGTATAGACTTGATACATTACAAAATGTATATATATATATTCTCGTAGCGTTTTATACAGATAAAACGCTAAACATGCCGAGCTATTTTCTTCACTAGTTAATACCATTCAACTGTCGACATGGGCCAAGAATAAGTTAAGTGTGCTTAATTAATAGCAACCAATTGTTGTTGCCCAGACAATGTCATCACATAAAGTTACTTATGATGATCAGTTTTATTGTACTAGTTTTAATTTGGTTATGAAAGAATTGTCGCTCATAGAAAACCCAGATGGGTATTTAGAAACATAGTATCGAACAAAGCTATAACTTTGATTGTGCAGTTTCGCGCGCGCACATATATATAGTAAAAGTAAGTTACCTCTAAAAGCCATCGTATGAAATTGGTAACAAGTAGATAAGACATGATCAACAAGCTAGGGTTTATTAGATGAGTGGGTTATGATCGAGAAGGAACACCTAATTAAGAATTGATATGAACAAACTACGTATGCGCAGACGATGTGATATATATGCATGATCCAAGAATGATAATGGAAGATTTATTAACAAGGCAAATGATGGAGTAGATAATCAGTATTAGAGAAGGCAAAGCAAGGAACATTAAAGTTCCTTTCCTTCTTCATTTTCTTCTTGTGTTGTGTTGTGGGGTCAAATTTAACTTGCCATCAGAATTGCATTTTCATATGCTTTTTGCCTCTACGTTTTTGTGATGTGCACAAGACATGGAATATAGAAATTGTTTCATTTACTTGTAACCTTTTTATAAAGGCAAATATTTGCCATTAAAAAATCAACAAGGGCAAGAAATTTGACTACTTGCTTGAAATTCTATTTGCACTAGGCGCATTAGTGGCTTAAACTCTTAAGACTCCAGTTAAATCCTAAGGTGGTCATACAAATCAACTTGATAGAACCGGTTATGACGATGAGAATCGACAAATGAAAGTAAAATCCGTGTTAACCATATAGTTATTAGATCCACGGTTCTTAGATAAAATGCGAGTATTTAGGGACCTGTTATTGTCTTCGAATAACAAACAAATTGAAAAATAAGTCGTTCATCTAGTGTCTCCAAGGCTATCCAAAAGGATAGTCGCCCTGAGATTAGTCGGCTCGTAATATCAAGTCGGAAACCCAAGTATACCAAAAAAAAAAAAAACTTGGCAAATTTCCATCGGGAAAATGGCAGGAAGGTGTTTGTTATAGCGTTTGCGCATAATTGTTTGTAATCTTAATGACTTTAAACAACCAGCAGCCATAATAAGTCATATACTGTGATTAGTTAGCTCGGGGTCGTTGCATCTTTCATGACTCGCCATAGGTAGCTAACTCAATGAATGACCAATGACTAACAGCTTTGGATGATTGTTTCACTGATGATCCTCAGCTTAACAGTGTGCTTTATTGAATTGCATCTTTCTGTTGATTAGGTTCACAAATAAACTAATTAACCTTCACTATAACATTTCAACACTTTGAGTTCATTATAAAATTGTAAAAAAAGACCCAGGTCACCACTTCACAAACAAAATACACAGTAAGAAGATTGATCAGTTATACAAATTAGATTAATGTCAGCTACAATAGTTATACAGATTAGATTAACGTTTCGACATTGCTACAAGACCAACAATACACCAAACTACATCATGTCCACGTGTTTTCACTTCCAGAGTTTAATCATCTTATCATGACTTGCTGAAGCTACCAAACCTGTCACAGTCGACAATGCCAAACCAGCAATTAGTCCTTCGTGAGCCGACAGTGTCATCGTCTTATTCTCCGTCATGTTCCATAGCTCAAGAGACTGCATTGCCAATACATATAATTACTTTATGCTTTTATCAAGACGTGTTGTAAAGAAAAAACTTTTGTCACACTTGTGGTGCAACCAACTCGAGCTTTTGTTGAGTATTTTGAGCTCCAGCTCAAGCTTTAACAAGTCTCGAGCTCGAGCCCGTAAAAGGAGCTTCCAGAATAAATTTTGTGCAACAGTTTTAAAGGGTAAAATAAATAAAGTTAGCAAAATGGGAAACTGGTTAAACAGGACAAAGTTGGCCGAGTTTTTATTGCACAAAAAATCCCAAATAATTTCATCCAAAAAATCTAGCTTAGTAAATAAATTTATGAAAATTATGTATTATCTTTGGCACATAAGTTAACTTTAAGAATATATATGTATAAAAAGAAAAAAGAATGGCGAGTCATCCCAACTCGTACCGCAAATCACTCATTTTGACACGTTATCATTTTGCCGCTTCTACTTACAAACTACCAATATTTGGCTAGTTAGACAATAACGCAAGCTAACCTGGTAACAGCCAATGACCAATAAAGAAGGAAAAGTAGGATGAAAAACGCAAGAATGAAACTTGTTTCCATTGCAGCTAAGGTCATGGATACACTCCCCTTCATTTCCAGACATAAGGGACCAAACTCTGACCGAGTCCTCACTAACAGACGCCAAATACTCGCCTTTCGGGTCCCAGCAAACGGAATGAATTGGTTTTGTATGTCCCTATTATTGCAAAGTTATTAGCAATGTTATAATAAAAATATATATACACAAGAGATAATATAAAGAGTAGAAAAGAACCTGTAATGAATGTCTTAAAGCTTGTGTCTCCACATCCAAGATCGATACAATGTTTTCTGCAGCTGCTGCTAGATATCTTCCATGGCGTGGCTGGAATCTTACTTGAGCCGTCCCGCCCTGATGATCCATTGAACAAAATATGAAACCAAATACACGCCCGCTGCTAGCAAATGCCCTTACATAACAGTTCAAGAATGCAGGAAAACATAAAGAATGATATGATGGTTGTAGAGTTATATACCTTGAACACGCGTGCACAGCTACCATTATTTATGCTCCAGTACCTTATCTCCCCATCCCCATCACATGAGCAAATGAGATCATCTTTATTTGGGTGGAAGTCTAATGACATCACGGATGCAGAATGCCCTATAAATGTACGCAGTGAAAACCCAGGCTGCGATTTTAGGTTACAACGCAGATCGTCAAAATTAGAAGTTTGAATTCTCAAAAATATATATTCGATTTAAATCAGTAAAAGAAAGACAACTAACATTATCAGCATCCCAAACACGAACTGTTTTATCAAAAGATGAAGTTGCAAGGCGTGGCATGCTTGGACTGAAGCGCACGTCTGTGATCAATGATGAATGTTCCTCGAGAGTGGTCTTTGGCTTTAGAGAATCTGTGTACCACAATACAGCCTGCACAACATAATCACCCATTAAAATCTTATTCTTAGAGTTTGGAGAAAAGGAAAAAAGCAATCAAGGAGAGAGTAGAGAAATGAAATAAAGTGTACACTTTTTTATGCATGTTCACGACTTGGACAAAACGGAAAAGTAAGTGTTGAATTCATAAAAACTTTCCATATTCTCGAGTTGGAAAGCAAGGAAAAAGTAGTCTTGAACTTTAATCATCTCTGAGTTTAAAAAGGAAACAAAGCTGATATAAAAAGAATAAGGATCTACTGTTCCATAAAATGTTGGGCGGAAAGAGGAGCAGTAGTTTTTATGAAATCAGGATGTTTTGTTATTAAGAAGTTTCGTCATAGTAAAATATGAAAAGAAAAGATAAGGGGTCGTTTTTTGTCATTCAAAATGTTACGAGATAAGAGAAGGGGTGGTTTTTTATTAGAAAGGCTTATAAAGCGTCTCGTTTCTTTATCTACAAATCGTCCAGCATTTGGGAGAAAAGCTTTGGATGGAATTTTAGCCACAACATTGCATCTATTTACTCGCATGGAAAAGCTTGAGAATATGAAGACTTTTACCTTCTTATCATGGCCACCACTCGCGAGAAGTTTTCCATCATATGAGAAATGGCAACAAACTACTTTGCTTGCACTTGCACGAACTGAATTGACCTCCGTAAATGTGAACTCTATCAATAAATAAAACAAGGGGTGAGAACTCAAAGTAATAATAAAACCCCACTACTTCCAAGAACGTACAATTATAGCAAAAATAAAAAAAACATATATGCATATAGAATTATTCAACATAGACAGTCAGGGTCCGACGTCTTTCCCTCTTGAGAAGTTTGGTGTACGTTATTTAAAGAGGGGACTAAATGGGTGGATCGAGCAAAATTGGAAACAGAACTGAAAAGATAAACTTTATCATGCAGGTTGCTTTACCAGAAGCACTTTTTTTTTGTTCAATGTTTTTAAATTTATGTACCTACATATAAATTTGCTAAGACAAATTTAAAAGGAATTTGAGCATTCAAATTTAAAAGGAATAGTGTTTTGAGGGTATCAATGTCTTTTTGCAATTTCACTTACTTCTTTATTTATAATTTCTTTAAAACATTTACCTTATTTCAGTCTTTTTTTTAAGTAAATTCATTTTTTATATCAATAAAGTAATTAACAAACTAACTAATTTATTGGTATACAATATGTAGTTATAGTAACCTTTTAAGTATATAAGTTTTGGTAGTTGTAATATCTTAGAAAAAAATTGAAATATAGAGTTGGACAAAAATCACAAACTACAATAAATTGGACGTAATTGTAATATAAATCTAATTAACGTATTTTCGTAACAAAAAAGACAATGCAACGCTAACCTTTTTATTAGCAATATTTTTAATGCCAAATGTGCTTACACGTCGGGCGAGCAAAAAGAATCCTAGTTACAGTCAATTGGTGACTAAAATAGAATTAAGGAAGTAATATTATATCAGTAACTTTTTTGATAAAACGATTTAGGAGGTTCATGCATTAATATACATGTTATGTGACTTTCAACCCACAACAACAACAACAACATACCCAATCCCGCCGAAGCGGGGTATGGGGGAGGTGAACGTAGACAGATCTACCCTACTCCAGGCTTAACGGAAGCGAGATGAGACTGCTTCAAAAAAAAAAAAAAAGGGACCTCAGCCAGTGAACGTGTGCATTAGGGGTGTTGCTCAAAGTAGATAACGAAACAAAGCAAAAACAAAGCAACCAAAAACTTACTTCCACGTCAAACAAACAACCGAAACAGCGAAGTGCACAAGATCCGCATATATACTGGCCAGAGAAAACGCAACCCCCCCCTAAACAGGCATATCTGCAAAACAAGAGGACAAAAACAAGCATAACACGAGAGAGACACAAACAAAGACAAGATGGCTCCCATTAAGGGCCCACAGCTCAAACCAGCCAAACAAATAGAGCAAACAATCCAAACGACATACGACAAGAGCACGACAAGCAGCACATCAGAGCAAACAAGCATACCGGCACACAAGAGACAACACCTATGGCCAAAAGAGCAAAAAGGGGCTCCTATCCGCCTAAAGGCGACTAGCCTAAGAGGGCACTATGGGGAGCAAACATGGGGGCGGGGCAAAAGGAGGCTCCTAGGCGCTTAAAGGCAACTAGCTAAAAGGCCCAAGAACCTAAGACACGCAAGGCAAAGCTACTACGAAGGACCTACAGAAGATAAAACATACCGGAATCAGTACATCCTTAAGTAAATGAGTTGCAATTGGCATCAATAATTATTTGTATTCGCAATGAAAAGATTTACGAAACCAAAGGCTAAAGGGGATGAAGAACTAAAAAAACAGAATGCCGTAGAGCGTTCAATTTTTAATTCATTTACCAAGGAAATGACTCATGCACTTGCTGATGAAGCAAAAAAAAGCTAGTTATAGCATAGGGAAGGCAATTTTCAACACCATGTCATAAAGCATATGCAATTTCTATCCATTTTTGTACTTAAATCGGGCACAGCTGTGTTATTTTCCATAGTTAACGAGTTGAGCAAATAATATATAACTTTGACTGAAAAGACAGCAGACCAAAC
The DNA here is from genome assembly GCA_026074375.1 of Tanacetum coccineum. Taxonomy (NCBI): domain Eukaryota; kingdom Viridiplantae; phylum Streptophyta; class Magnoliopsida; order Asterales; family Asteraceae; genus Tanacetum; species Tanacetum coccineum. The sequence continues at coordinate 19,483 of BQNB010065177.1, read as the reverse complement.
AGTTAAGATTTGTCCAAACTATTGAATGTTTACAACTGCCTAATTTGTTTTGGTTATTAATATTTTCTGCCACTTTTGTAATTACATTTAAAAAATTAATTATGTTGGAAATTAAGAAATATTTAGAGACCATCCTGAACCGACTCTCCTGTTTCCACTCAGTCTAAAATTTACGCATAATTGCCTATTACCTAACTTCACCTGATTTGACCCTTTAGCTAACATGTACAGCCTATTCACTTTAGCCACCTATAAATAGATCTGTACATGTAGAAAATTATACCATGAGACTCACCTTTGCTTACATCCATACCATGACCAACCGTATCCCTCAGATCTGTATCATCATGAGATAAAAAAGACTCGACGTTATCATCAAGAGATCCATCCTCAACAAAACGGTCCATATCAGCCTGCACAATGTCTTTATCATCCCACTGCAAAATTATATTGCCAATAAGAACTAAAAGGAAGATTCACCTTAACGATCCCACCACAAATGTTACTTCACACTCACCAATTGATTCGATGGGGATGTAAGATTAGCGGGACCATCAGCACCAAACATCATTAAAGGCTTTGAAGAATTGGCATTATGCGGCAAAGCAGGCATTGAGATCACATCCCCAGGTGTATGAGTTGACGGTGTTGACGGTGCTGAACTTGGTGACGGTCCTGCAGTGTTTGCGGTTCCCGTACTGTTTGCGGGACCCGAAGATGACACAGGCTGCTTTCTCTTTCTTCCATTCTGATTTTTAAAAGCCTTGAATGTATTAGAAACCAAGTGACATGGATAAATATTTGTATGGTTTTACAAAAATAGCTTATTTCCATTCGTGTTAATCTTGACGAACTAATAGAAATTAAGAGGATCCTTGGATGCTTATTTTCAGAAAATAACGTGGCTTGCTTATAAGCAAGGCATCTCAATAAGAATCACAATAAGTTAGAACTGACCTGATCGTTTCCTCTAAATGAGTTTGACATGCTCCCATCTCCAGTTACACTGCTTGTCCCTAACATCTTGTCTTGCTGAAGATTTAGACTCGAATTTTGAATTAAGGGAGCAGAAAGAGAATGCTGAAGATGCTGTTGTTGTGGGTTACCGTTCTGCTGCTGCTGTTGCTGCTGAAGCTGAGCCATTTTTAACTACAAAACGCATGATTGAGTTTGTTTAGAAGACATGTTTCTTTTTTCTTGCATGCCCAAGTAACAGAGGTCCAACTTATTTCGAAATAGAATACGCCTTTTCTTTTAATGTCAAAACATCAAGTGACTTATGTGTAAATTAGCCGATTAGATATATATTTAATTGATAATGATAAGAAAACTGTAAAAGTTGCCAAGATTTCCTACTTCATCAACTTACATAAAGGAAGAAAATGGGTGGGTTAAGTATGGAAGTACCAAATAAAAACGAGTTGATTTGACTCTAACAAGTCAGACAAAAAATCTGAGTCGGTCACGACTCACGAGTCAGATCCAATTTCCATTCACACACCTAATCATCATTTTAGTGAAGATGATTACGGAGTTTGGGACACCAAGTCAGATCCAATTTCGATTGACTCGGCTCATGACTTGTATGAGTTTGACAACTATGGATTAACATATCAACTGTGTTTTCTCGATTCCTTATATTCTATAAATAATCAAAATATTGAAGATGACCACACAAACTATTGATTGTCCAACTTCTGAATAATGCAATTTGGATGTCATGTATACTTGAGTCTTAGGACTGACTCTAAACTGTTTAAAACGCTTCCTTTTTAGTTAATGAACTGAATTCTATCCATCCAACACATTTTAAATAAAAATAACCCCATTGAACCACTTTCAAATGAACGTAGAAATTAACACTTTTATAAAGAAAACAACAATGTAAAGATTAACAAAGGGCACCTTGAGTAACATATCTGGATCGCCACGAGGTAAAACAGGCATAGATGATCCGAGATTTGGAACTACATCACCCACCGAGTTAGAAAGACCATCTTTACCCATGCTCATGTTTCGATTATTAAGAAGCATTCTGAGCCTTCTGCTTTCATCATTAGCCGATTGTGATGTCATATTTTGTTGTGCTAACAAAAGCTGCTGCTGATGCTGTGGCGTGAGCATTTGTAGCTGATGAAGAGGTTGGGAACCCTGAATATATGACTTCTGCTGATGTAGTAGACCAGAACGTAGCTGATCCAAACCCTGTCAAATCCATTTGAAGATGCCATAAATATGTTTAAGTATGGAAATTTTCAAATAGAATTAATAATGGGTCGTAATTAGATAGACCTAGCAATTTAGCGCTAGTTCCCTATGCATCGGGTGATTAGAGGTATGTTCTTCACTAACCAGTCAAATGGGTGAAGACAAAAACAAAAAGTGTATATATTTGAAGCATAAACCTCCTAAATCATTTTATATCAAAGAATATGATCATTTTATATCAAACAATTTATAAGTCTAAACAATAAGTGTTATTGGTCCATACATCCCATTTAGACCCAGATAAAAAAGTTACCCACCTTGACCTGAACCCCTTTTGACATGTTACCCAACCCACCTATTTTTGCACTTTTACATATACAAACCTGTAAAATATGTAAATGAGAGTTGTATCATGCCACATTTTAGAGTAGAGCCGCATTTTTCAACCAGCAGTTGCATGGAAATAACAACTAATGTTTTTCAATCATTTCTAAGCTAAAATTTTAAGGTATCCAAGCTAGGTCCCATCGTTAGGGTTTCTAATAGAAAGGTATGAAGTTAGCACTCACCGTGAGAGGCCATCCTTTCAATGTCAAGTTGTTGCCCCCTTGATTAGATCCTGTAAGATAGAATTTCCTTATATGACTAGATTTAACAACAATATCAAAAAGGAACTCACGCATCTGTTTGTACAGGATCTAAAGGTTCAATCCTATTGATGTAAAATATTCAATGCCTTAATCTTTATTTTGTAAGTCGTGATGAAATACAAATCAGTTTTACAAACCAAAGATTCCATCTACAAATCTCTGTAAGCCAATTATAGTTCGATACAACGTAGACGACGTTCCATTTTAACCCTTTTTTATACGTGAACGCTCAACAAACAAAAAATTGTTGCTAAACAGAAGTGACTAGTATACCAATCACATGATGCTTTAAAGACATTATTAAATAGACTAAACCAATATTACCAGGAATGCCGATCAATGACCCCTCCGGGCCTGCAGCTCGAGCATTCAATATCGGATTCATCTCCGTCTTTATCTCCTACTCGACACAGATTATAACAAAATGAGGTAATCTGACATGTAAGAAAGCAGTAACTGACTGAAAAAAGATCCAACACTGAAAGACTTGAGGTGTAGTTTAAAAATTCTTTGAAGTGGAACCAATTTTATAGCACATTTTGACCTCTAAAGTCGGTATATATGGTTTAATTTAAAGTGTATGAGCACTCACGGGTGCCGATCCTGGAAGCTGTTGGTTTCGACCTTGAATCTGAGGAGACATACTGCCGGATGTGCCATGCAACACTTGTCTGGAACAAATTGGTTTTTAATATAAGTTCGATTGTAGAAAAAAGATGACGTGAACCTGTATTATATAAACTTTCTATTCCAAAATATTATATGTTTCCCAATTAAGAAAGATGGGTAAAACGACATTCATTAATGTGGGATTTATCATGGCTCGTAGGATTACACACTGCCTATTTTCCAACATTTCCCTAGTCAAAATGTTCAAAGAACTTGCATCCAAGTTGAAACTACTCATATATCTATCACCTAACATTGTGACGGCATCAGATGAGGCAACAAAATACTTTTAATTGGTGCACCTTAAGGGGGTCTTAGTTAATTAACAATAGTCAAATACTCTAACGGTAGTTTAGTAATTTTGATCTAAAGGATATTTTGGTCCTTTTTTGGTAGAAACTTAAGGAATATTCTAGATAGATAGTTTCTTAAGAAGAGTCTAGAAAAGAGACTTAAGAAACATATCTAGGAAGCTTCTGGAAACTTTCTCTATATATATATATATATTTGTATCCTTGTATTTGAGATGATTGTAATAAGAGAAAACTTCCATACAACAAAAGGCTCACCTTTAACCAAAGGTCTTGTCCCAAAAACTTCTATATACTAAAACAGAACTCCTCTAAACTAGCTAACTCTCCTTCTACTAAACTGAACTACTTCCTCAACTACTAATAAACATGCATCCTAAACTAACTATCTAAATCCTCTTATTGTCTAACTTTTCCCTGTAGATCATTAAATTTTGTTCTGATAATTGTCTACTACTAGAATCTGATCCTAAACAATTGGTATCAGAGATCGTGTTTGAGCAAGCTTTCTGGTTGATTTCAAGATTCACTTTCTTGATAGTTTTGGTCTGTTCTACGTTGGTGTTTGGTGTTTGCTGTTGATCGGTTTTAAGTGTAGGAGAAATCAAGATCCAAATTTGAGTTGTAGAAGATCAGAATCTGATCGAGGAGGTTAGGAGAACATTAGTAAATTTTGGTTGAAAACCGGCTTGTTGTATAAAAATGGGTCCTCTCAGCCATCAACAACGGTTAGTTTGTTGAGAAGTTCAATGGCAAAAGCAACTTCAGTTTGTGGCGAGTTAAGGTTCGAGCCTTATTGAAGCAACAAGGTATTTGGGCACCTCTAGCCGGTCCCAAACCGGCTGATATGTCCGATGCCAAATTCAACTCACTAGATGAAAAGGCGCATTCTACTATTTTGCTATCTTTATCGGATGAGGTTCTTTACGAGGTTGCGGATGAGGAAACGTCTTTTGCGTGTGTGGTGGAAGAAACAAGAAAAGCTTTACATACCCAGTCTTTACAATAAGTTGTTAACTCAAGCAACGGTTGTTTTTCAATTCCATTGCGGATTGAAATAGGGCTCGGCATTAAAATATCATCTTGATGCTTGAATTCATCCAAAGGATTTGAAAGAAAGTTATGTCCAAGATTGATGAATGAAGATGCTTCACTTATTCTGCTGTTTCATTACCACCCACGTAATAGAACTTTGTGAATTCCTTTGTTGTTGGTAAAGACACCATCACATTAGAAGAGTTCGATCCCGGTTTACCATTCCCGAAGCTTCGTCATCAAGCTTCAGAATTTCGGAATCTCAACCCGTTGGCATTGTCAATTACGAGCCAGATAGAGGGCAGCACGAACACAAACAGGATAAAAAACTAGGCAAAGAAAAGAGAGATATAAAGATAGATCGAGTCGAGAATCTCGATGGTCAAATTCCTCAAGACACTTGTTATTATTGCATAAGGAAGGCCACTGGAAGAACAATGTCCTAAACCAAGGATAAAGGCCAGGTATCCGCAGTTGCTAAAGATGACACGGGTTCGGAACGGCGAGTTGGTATTTGTCAGTTGTTGACTATAAAGTACACCACTTGCTTGGACATGATTCTCTTTGTTCTTTTCATATGAGGGTCCCAACCGGGATTCGGTTCGTGACATATGAAGAGTTTGATGGCGAGGCATTGTCTTTTATGGGCAATGATTCACCATGCAAAGCATTTTGTTGGAATCGGAACAATCGATTAGGATGCATGATGGAGTTGTTAGAACCTCACCGATGTTCGACTATGTTTCCAGATATCACGAAAAATCTTTCTATCGCTACGTGTGGTTCCGACTCGAAAGGTTTCAAATACACTAGTGAAGAATGTTGTTCTTCGTGCTTTCGAGAAAGGAGCTTTTGGTGGGTTATGAAAGGCAACTAAAGTTACTGTCTTCTCTTTACACTTTACAAGGTGAAACAATCACAGGTTCCGCTTCTGTTTCTTGTTCAGAGAAAAGTAATTCAGATTTGACGAAGCTGTGGCATATGCGTCTTTGGACAATAAGAGTGAGAAGGGCATGGTCATTTTGATAAGCGAGGACTTACATGACGGAACCACCAATTTGCAAACTTGGAGTTTTGTGAGCATTGTGTTATTGGAAAACAAAAAGCGGGTTAGTTTCTCGAAAAGGCAATTCCATCAAACAAAAGGTAACACACTATATCTTCATCTGATTGTTGGGGCCTCTCGATACCTTCTCTCGGTGGTGGCTATCGGTAATTTTCACTCAATCAATGATGATTTCTCAAGAATGACGTGGGTGTTTTTATGATTGGAAAACACAAGAATGAGTCGTTGAGAAATTCAAGCATTGAAGCTACTGAATTGAAAACCAAACTGGAAGGAAGATTAAGCGTCTTCGTACCGAAATGGTTGTGGAATTTTGTTCGACGAGAATTCGAAGCTTTTGTCGAGATGAAGAATTTGTTCGGCCATTACACTGTTCACCTCGTTACACTCCTCAACAAAACGGGGTAGCTGAACGAATGAACAGGACACTGTTAGAAAGAACTCGGTGCTTACTGTTGAATGCCGGATTAGATAGAAGTTTTTGGGCTTACTCCCTTAATAACACCTTCTATCTAGTCAACAGGCTCCCTGCCACCGCTATTGCATTAGCAAGACTCCCAATTGAAGTTAAGGTACCACGAGCAGGGAAACTGCAGATAATAATTCAAAAGCTTCGTGTTTTTTGGATGCCCCGCGTAATATCAAATGTTAGTGACGTTAAGGATTAAATTCCGAGAGCCAATAAAGGCATTTTTAGGGAAACTGTGACGGGGTTAAAAGCAACGAATTTGGTCACCATCGGAAAGAAGAGTCATTCTTAGCCGAGATGTGACATTTGACGAGGATCACTTGTTTCGTTTAAAGCCAGATTCGGTTGAATCGAAGTTTGAAGAGGGTGCTTCCGAAAAGGTGGAGCATGTTGCTAAACAGGTGGAGTACGTGGTGAGCACGAAGTCCAAAGATACGGACCACGAAGTTACTTCACTATATCCTCCAAATTCAGCACAATTGTGGAACTTGAGCAATAAGGTCTACAATAAGCTCTTGATGACCCCGTCCTAATGCAAAAGCTACCTAGTCTCCTCGGTTTTACAGAACCTAATGCTTCGCATAACTCATTGCAAGTAGCGAAGAAGGTGGTAGTCCCCTTGCACCGGCCACCTTTATCCACCCCTACTCTTACTCACTAAAGAGTCTGATATGTGGAGTGCGGCTAAGGGTGAAGAGATTGAACTCTCTTCCGATAAATGAACACATACATGGGCATTGTGTTGAAACTCTCCTGAAGGAAGCCAAAGTTGGTTGGTTGTAAGTGGGTTCAAGAAGAAAACCGGCTTATCGGGCTCGGACAACAGGTTCGATTCAGAGGCACTTTTGGTCGTCGAAGAATTTTAGCCAAAAGGAGGGAATCAATTACATGAGATTTTTTCTTCTCCCGCAGTGGTACGTCATACATCTATTCGTGTGTTACTATCCTTAGTAGCACATCATGACTTGGAATATGAAACCCCATCGATGTCAATACTTGCTGTCCAATCATGGTGCCAATGGAAAGCAGCAGACTTTATATGCGTATCACACCCCAGTGCTTGCGTATGATCAGGGCACAGAAAGCACTATTTTTTTGTAAGATTCCGAAAAAACTCTTCTCTCTATGGTTTCGCCCCCGTTCGAGCCGAGACAGTGGTACAACCAGAGATTTGACAGCTTTTATGTCCAGAAAAGGTTTTAGTAGATAGGTGCATATATGACCTGTTGTGTCTATCATAAAACAGGTTCAACCGTCGGGATCACTTATCTACCTACTCTATGTATCGTAGCATGATATGCCTAAGCATCAACACGCTCTGCGAGGAGTATTAAGAAGTTGAAGATCATTCTCCCACGGAAGTTTGATAGAAAGATTGGGAGCGACCTCGAAAGATTTTGTTGCATGGACATAATTCAGACAGGAAAAATGGTAACTTTTTCAATATCACAGAAAAGTTACATTGAGAGATTATTTCCTCCTAAGCATTATGGCCTGCGTTCGCCAAAAACAGTAAATACCTCCTTTCTCAGTACCAATTATTCGTTTTATTCGACTGCTTATTGCACCTCAAAGTGAAGCACGTATCAGTAGTAAATGTCCCCCGAATACCCTAGCTAGTGCGTTTGGGAATTGATGTATGTTATGGATTGCACAGGCCGATATAGCTCACGCGATGAGTGTTGTGTCACGGGTATAAGTCTCATCCCTAGGAAAAGAGCATTGGAAATTCGGTGAAAACGCATTTTTTCGTTATTTGAAAGGACATCTGATGTGGCCTTATTTACGGTGGTGAACGTGAATATCTGGTATGCCCGGATACACAGATTCGATGCCTCCTTGCTGCTGATCTAAGAGCTAGAGAAAGTATCCTTAAACTAGTATATGTGATTCACTATTGATAAGTATCGGGGGGATTGTAAGTATAAAGCTACCATCCATACAACCATCCGTCTGCTTTATCTATCTCGAAGGCGGAGTATATGTTGCTTTAACAGAGGCATCAAAGGAATGAAATTTGGGTGAAAGGTTCTGATTGAAGTCTTGTTTTCCCACAAGATCAGCCATCGTGTTTTGTGATAGCATGAGTGCTATCTTTTTAGCCTAAAGACCAAAGTTACCATTACCGTACTAAACAACATTTGATGTCCCGTTATCACATCATATCGTTCCGAAAGAAGAATCAAAGTTGATGAAAGATTGGCACCAAGACAATCCTGCGGATGTGTTTACTAAACTGGTTCCTTTGAGCAAGTTTTCGTCCACTGTTTAGATTAGCTCATAATGATAATTGGAAATACGGAGCTACTTATGAGCTATATTCAGAGGAGAAGTAAGAAGTTTGAATGATAGCTCTAAGGGTAGTTAGTAATTTTGAACTAAAGGATATTTTGGTCTTTATTTGGTAGAAACTTAAGGAAATATACTAGATAGATGATTTTCTTAAAGAAGAGTCAAGAAAAGAGACTTAAGAAACATATCTAGGAATCTTCTGGAAATCATTCTCTATATATATATATATATTTATTTGTAACCTTGTATTTGAATGATTGTAAATAAGAGGAAAACTTCCATACAACAAAAGCTCACCATTACCAAGTCTTGTCCAAAAAAATTCCTGTTTGACAATATATATATCCTGATATTTGTCTAACCTTAAGGGGGTCTTAGTTAATTAACAATAGTCAAATACTCTAGTGCAACTTCTACGGAATGAGATGTATTTACTAACTTTACGTGAATAAAATTGGTCTTTTTCGGATGCTATTTCTGCTTTTAGAACTATGAGAAATATTACCCTGAAGGTTGCCCAGCTGCAGCGGATTTCAAGATCGATGCATGTTTTGGGTCCAAATGCTGGCCAACATTCTCACCATATCTTTGCTGAATAACACAGAAAGAGAAGGAAAAGATCAGATATTTAAGATAACAACTGACGATTCTCTGTATCAGCAACAACCGACATGCAACGCATGTTAAGAATCTAACCATTTTTTTTAGAACGACATTTTTTTACAACATACCCCACCTATCTCACAAATTCTATCTCAAATGTCTCCGACGAGACTTGAAACCACAACCTCTATGTTGATGGGCCACTCACATACCGCTGGGCCAAGAGGCCTTTAGTACGAATTTAACCATTTTAACTAATGTGCATACATTTACACTTCTGTTTAAAAAGACCTATTTGCAAACTAAAAGATGATATAGATATTAAAATAATTTTAGTATTTAACACATCTTTATGTCATTACCATATTTGTTGTTGAGGATTTTTGTAATCCATATCGATAACATTCATCTTTACACACTTTGACCTCATAAGCAAACTAATTTCCAAACAGACAGAAAAAAGTGAGGAAAGAACCTTCATGGCTGCATCGTCTAAAGAATCCCTTGAAAGTGGAACTTTCAGATTCTCTTCATACATCTTTGTAGCCATAGCATTAGCGGTTCCAGGATTTTGTCTCATAAGAGGATCATTTCCAACAAGCCCGTTTGACGTCCCGTTCATTAGGTGTGCCCCATCTCTCCTCTGTTGTTGTTGCTGCTGGTGTGCTTGTTGTTGTTGTTGTTGTTGTTGTGCTTGTTGTTGTTGTTGTGCGTGTTGCTGATGCTGCTGTTGTTGTTGGTGTTGTTGTTGCTGTGCCTGTTGAGCCTGACGTTGCAAAATCAGTTGTTGCATTTGCATCTGCTGATGTTGTTGTTGTTGCTGCTGTTGTTGTTGTTGTTGTGGATGAGGTGATTGTTGCGGTTGCTGTTGTTGTTGCTGCTCCCTTGCTTTGATCAATTGCGTCTGTAAGTATAGGAACAGCATCATATAAGCTTAAAAGTAATTAAAGGAATCAATTGCAACCTAATAAAGTTCTTAAGCCGATTAAAAAGGTATATATAACCAATTTTATTAAAAGTGCATATTAATGTGGGCTTAATAAACCTCGGACTTTCCTTATGATATTTGAATAAACAGATCCGACTTGTGATTGATCATCTGATTGTTATGCATCAAACTATCACCTTAAAATAACACTGATAATCAAAGGAAATAGTAGAATTACGTATTCAACCTTCTTTTTTAGGAACCATCATACTCCGTATATCAGTTTGAACTGGCACACATTATGAACATTCTTGTTTCTCCTTATATTATTAACTAATTAGAGTTTTTCAACACTAAGGGGGTGTTTGGGTTTGCTTATTTAAAATAGATTATGCGTTTTGAAAACAGATAATCAGATAATCAGCTGCTAAAAAACGTGGTTTTGAAATTTAGTGTTTGGATTTGATAATGTTGTTTGATATCGCAAAAATGAGATAATCAGTTTTTCTAGTGTTTGGCAAATTTGATTATTGTGGACTTGATAGGTAAAATTACTAAAATAGACATTTACCTACCAAAATATAAGCCACATGATAAATAAATTTTAGGGCAATATAGACATTCAAAGCATTTAATTTGTGGGCCATAAGGAATCTACTTTTGCGTTTTGCAAAAGCACCAAAGTTCCAGATTATTGAAAACGTCATTTTATTTCTATCAAATCGCAAATAATCACTTATATGAAAAAAGTTCCCAAACACTCATAACTGATTATTCACGTTTACAAAACGTGATAAGTAGATAATTTGCACAATAACGCAAATCCAAACACCCCCCAACACCAACAAAACTACAAGAATATTAACCTCAAATGGAAAACGAAGCTACTTAAACACTATATCTCAATACGAGTTTAATCACAACTTATAACAATCTGGTTTCAGATATCACCTCAATGTAGGAAGCTGCAACTTCCGAGTGCTTCTCATTAGTTCGCGCTATAAATATGTCCCAAAACACGGACCACCATTCGAATAAAAAGCCACCAGGGGCATCAATAGCTGCATTTTTACATCAAAATCATAAACCAATAAAACAAAATATAAACAACATTAACTCGACTCAAATAATACATGCAAGGAATTCATTCATACCAACTGGGTCGGCCGAGACTTTTCCTTCAGCTTGAAATGCTTGAGCAGAGGCCTTCAAATCCCTCTTTACCAAGTAATCATGTATATAAACATCTAACCTGTTAATTAAACACAAAACAGCATATTCAACATCAGATTAGTAGAGTAATTTTTATATAAAAAGTAGACAAAGTTTAAATCTTTAAACAATCAAAAGCTAACAAATACTACAAAATCCTAAATAACAAATACCCAATTAAAAAATTGATGAACCCATAAAACAATAATAGCAAGAAAATTATTAATCTTGAAAATGCAGCAATTGTGAATCTATCAAATTACAAATAATTAACCCCCAAAGATGAAAACTTTTTTGGAAAATCAATTAAGATGAAAGATACCCACATCATAAATCTAGCTAAAAGTAATGGAAAATTGATTAATTTTTAATAAAATGAAAAAAAGAAATACATTTTATCAGCTTCCCAGTTAGCCTGAGACATTTCCTCAAAGCAAGTGTTTAGATCTTCATGCAAACAAGAAGATTCTGTGTTTCATGGAATATTTTTAAGATCCCTCAAAGCAAAGAGAGAGAGAGAGAGAAGAGACAAACAGAAAGACTTGTCGTTGTCACTCGTATGGCTACAAGAATAAAAGTGTTTGGGGTTTATATATGACTGCCCAAACCAACACATGGATTGAGATGGCTATGCCCAAAAATAAACTCTGCCTTTTGCAAAAAAATGTTAAGGCTAAGGGTATGTTTGTCACTAGTTGGAGCCGGAGCCGGTTGCTGAAGCATGTTGTTGGAGCTTATTTTTACATGCTAGTTTAACTAGCATTTTATTTAGTAGCTTATTTTTTACATGCTTCTTCAAGCCGCGTCAGCCAAACGAGACTTATTTTTAATGGTAGCTTATTTTTCTAAAAAAAATAAACTCATGCTATGATAAGCTCTGATAAGTTCGCCCGCTAAACATACCCAAAATGGGTGACTGTATCTGAGCGCCACTTTGGTTTGTCGAGCACCGGTTATCATAGTACATATCCTGCTAGTTTGACACCTAAAATAATTTTTTTTATGTCATGTATCAGTTTGACCCTACCCACTATCGTTTTTTACACTTTTTTCAAACAAACTAAATTCCATTCATTAATTAAAAAAAATACGATACGCAACTTAAAAAAAGTTACGAAAATTAAAAAGCATACAAAAAAAATAAAAGACAATACGATACGAAGTAAAAATAATACGAAACTTAAAAAAAGCTATGAAAATTAAAAAGCATACGAAAAAAATTAAAGACAATATGATACGAAATAAAAACAATACGAAACTTAAAAAATACAATAACTAATTGTCGTCTTCGGCATATTTCCTCATTATTTCATCTTTTTGCGGTTGATGAGGGCGGCTTATGCTTCCGGCATACCATCAGTTTTGAGCGTGAGAAACTCTAGTTCTTTACACTGCATTAGAGTCGAGTCTTTGTGGAATACGTAGAGCGAGGGTGAATGCGTTTCCGTTTAAAAACTTAAATCTTTTGTGTCAAATCACCGATCAAGTGAGACGCAATATGAGAAGTGTCAATAATAAATCTATAACAACTAGAGCATGTCATAACAATATATGTTCAACCACAATATTAACTTCAATCTATGACACAATCATAATCCACACAATATAAACAACAATCCACACAAATATAGACACAATGCAAATATATATGTAAGGCGATAAATGTAAATAAAGATGTAAAGCGAAAGCTAAAAGAAAGCGCAAACCGGACACGGTGATTTATAGTGGTTGGGTCACGAAGCTCCTCTTCGCCCTACTTCACGTCCCCGAGTACCCAACTCGAGAGTTACTTCACTAGTCAACAAAACGTCACTTACATTATTTTCCGACACTAAGCCAAGTGTCGAGTCCTTCTTCAGGTACAACCGAATCCGTTATGTTTATGGCCCAACATAACAAACCCTTACGTCACTTACAATATTTTCCGACACTAAGCTAAATATCGAGTCCTTCTTCGGGTACAACCAAACCCGTTATGTTTTGTGACCCAACATAACAGACCTTGTGTTTTAAGGCCTAAACACATAAACCATATAATCTCTAATCTAAGTGATGTATGATGATGATACAAAGTGAGATCCAAGACATAATAGTCAAATGGATATAAGTGCCTAATCTAAACATCAAGAACTCTAAGCTTGATATGGATGAACTTCTTTGGACAATACGGCTTTAATGTATGAAGATGACATAAGCACTAATCTTGTTTGTTGTAGATCTTCATATGTGTGTGGATGGCAAGATCTCTAAGCTTGCATAGGTGGATGATCAAGGAGAAATATGCTTACAACAAATGAGAGTTAAAAACATTATTATCAAGAGTTTATGATGGTTTTAAAAGTATGAAAAGTATGTTAAACATGGGAGTAAAACTGGTTTGAATGTGTGTGAAAAATGTTGGTTTTAAGTGAGAATGATCCACTATTTATAGGGAGCAGAAATCTGTTCGTTCAGTAGGGGACCAGCCATAATTAAGGGGACCGTCCAAACATACGTTCTCGTTTTTGTCTTTTGGTGGTGAAATGTTTATTTGGTGAAGGTATGACCTGTTTTATGGGGGAAAATGACCAGATTTGAATTTTTAAATGATTACCAAATAAAGCATTTCTTATTTATACAAAACTAGTTTGTCTAATTAATTTTGTAAAAAATGGTTTGTTACATTTGTAAGAATGTAAAATGTAAGACAAAAAAATCTATATCTTTGATCGTAAATCAAGTTTACATCAAGTGGAAACTTACGTCTAAATAAAAATGTTTACGTCAACTTTTACGTAGTGACTCCGAAATATTATTTAGACATTTTCTATAATATGCTAGATGGTTTGATCATAATGCAATATAACAAACATATTCAAACATGTGTTGAAGCATACTTGAGACGTCAAAAGAAGTTGATGATTCGTGGTTACGAGTAACTTGCACACTTTACGTTATGTATTACAAGTTACATGTTTGTCATCACAAAAATACAAAGAGACTGTATAGATTAAATATCGTAATATTTGCACTAACAATCTCTCCCTTTTTTATGATGACAAAATGTTAGCCTCAAAATATTGAGTCGAACAAAAAAGTATCGGTCATTCGTTTAGTGGTCTCGGTCTTTATTAAATGTACGTTGTAATGGGCTAGAAACGGTACCGGGCTCGATATGTAATCTAATTGTGTAAGCTTTATAGGCTTAAAGCCCACCAAAACCCGAGCCCGGCCCATGGAAGGAAACCTAGGCGTTTAGGTTAGCAAGGTAGTATAAATACCATGGTTTTAAAAGGCACGTCATGGTGCCGCTAAGGCCTCGCAAAGGCGTGAGGCGTAACCTACACGCTACGCAATAGACCAAGGCATAGGCTTAAGGCGTGACCTGAGATGAGATGTGGAAAACGTGATAAGGCGTGATAAGGTGTGATGTGTTGAGGCTTTTTTGAATTTAATTTCGATAAAAATCGTTTTTTATAGAAGTGAAAAAAGATTACATGCAAAGATAGTTTTTTAACTTTAATTCTTATGTATGACACTTTTTGTAAACTCAATATATTTGAAATATGATATAAATATATAAATTTATAAATTATAAATATATTCATATTTTGTGCCGCTTTATGTCACGCCTTAAAAAACGTCATGACTCGTCATGGCTTCTCAGGCGTGAGGCTTGGCCATGCCGCCACGCCATGCCTCACGCTATTTATAACCTTGATAAATATCCCCTTTCCATAATGGAGAGGGGTTGGTTGTTTTGTATTCTCCTTTTCTTCCTTACAAGCAATCAATCCAAACACTCTCTTATCTCCTTTTCTTTATTTCTTCTTCTTTTCTTCTCTCTTCTATATTTCTTATGATTATGTTGTGTAAGTGATATGATATAATCGGTCCTACATTTGGTATCAAGAGCCACGGGTGGGTTTAGTGGTTGATTCGTGGTTGTTTTTTTGAGCTTATTTCGTCTTATTTTGGGCTTATAATAACATTGTTTTGTTTTTAGATATCACGTTTTCTATTCTTTTGTTTGTGATATCGTTTCTATTGTTTCATTCACGGGTTTCTCATATATCCTTTCATAGATATTGGGCTAATCTTTTGGGCTATAGTTTTATGTTATGCTATGGACGGTTTTGTTTTGCTTATTTTCTATTCGGCTTATAATTTTAAGCTTATTTAGATTCAAAAATTTACTACTTTTTCTAGTTAGATAGATTATAGCTTATTAGAAACGTGTTTTTAATAGCTTAAAAGTGGTAAAAGGGGATTATCGAATCTGCTTATTGCGTTAGCTTATTTTGTTTTTTTCTCTAAAGGACCATTCGAAAAACACAAAAATATTGTATCTTTTTTGTTAAAACGCTACTAGGCTTATTAAGGTTTGTGTTTCCAGCTTATTTGTGTTTAAAACAGCTTACTTTTTCGTAGAAAAAAAATCAGGGTTGTGTTTGAATATAGCGGTTTGGCTTTTGTGGTTGATGAATATAGCGGTTTGAACTCCAAGAAGGTGGCGGTTTGATAGTGTATAGCAGCGGTTTGATATAGCATCCTAGCGATTTTACCGTTTCTTCCTTAGCGATTTGCCTATCAACAACAGCGATTTGATCTGGTTAGGTAGCGGTTTGAATATCTTTTACCAGCGGTTTGCTCACCATTTGCAGGCTACTAGTAGCGATTTGAACTAGTAACAACTAGCGATTTGAGTATAGCTTATTTAGCGATTTGAGTCAGTTATCTAAGCGGTTTGAACAAGAGAAGATAGCGGTTTGATTAACGTTCAAGTAGCGGTTTGAGTCCTTTCCTAGCGGTTTGAACTCTAATTCTTTAGCGGTTTGATACTAGCGATTTGCTACACAGAACAGCAGTTTGAACTTAACTTATCAAGCGATTTGATCCAAACAACAAGCGGTTTGAGTTTGTTTCGGGTTTTTCGGGTTTCGAGTTTCGACGTTCGCAAGCCTTATAACTACACACATTAGAATCG
The DNA here is from genome assembly GCA_026074375.1 of Tanacetum coccineum. Lineage (NCBI taxonomy): Eukaryota > Viridiplantae > Streptophyta > Magnoliopsida > Asterales > Asteraceae > Tanacetum > Tanacetum coccineum. The sequence goes on along the minus strand of BQNB010065177.1, from coordinate 3,074 downwards.
CGATCACTCGTACATCATAGTAACGTGTCTCATTTCGTTTATATCATTTCGACACGAATTCGATAAACTTAAACCTAAGTCACGTTCCGAGGTTGAAGATGAAGTAATTTCTTTTTAAAAACATTCCATGCATACGTACATACGTAATTATAAATCATAAGGTTCAAATTTAAAAAGAAATGGTTCATTAAGCCAAGAGTTCAAATCAACTTTGGTAGGTTCAATACAAAAAAGTTCAAAATTATTTTGAAATGGTCAAATATCAAAGGTTCAAGTCATTTTTCAATTTACTCTTTCAACCCTTAATTAGCAAATATTTTCCACTTTTAGTCATTAGTGTTTAAACATTTTTACACTTTTCATTTTAGCTTTAAAAACTTTTTCAATAATAACCTTTAATTTTCAAAAAAATTTCACTTTTAGTTTTTATTTTTCAAATCTTTTATATAACCTTTAGTTTTTAATTGTTTTTACCACTAGTCCTTTGTTACTAAAAGTGTTGCATTGTTAGTCCTTGTTTGTTCAAACCGTTAACGTTAATTAACATTGACAACAAATAACCTTTAACGACTTCATAATTTCATTGTTAGTCCTTCGTTAACTCATCAAACAAACAAAGTACTTTCATAACAACACCAATTCACAAAATCAAAACCACAACACATCACTTTACCTACTTAAGATCCTACAAAATCATTTTCACTTCACATTCGGTTCAATAGAAAAGAATGATACTTCTTCGTGTACGGATTTAGAAGAAATAGAGATGCAAAGACTTCAAAAGAAAGCAAGTATAATGAAAGGTAGTTGCCTAAACGATCTTAGTGCACTTAAATCAAAATTCACGCTTATCTCATGAAAATATGTACCAGGCATCACTGCAAGTGAATTTGAACGTGCATTTAGTCGTATCTTTGGTGAAGACGTTGACACATTCACAAGAACGTTCTCTCAAAACATAGATAAACAGGAAACACAACTTAGCAAAGAAACACTTCATGAGTCTAACGGCTAGACTACTTTTAGAGTGCTAAAGACACCATTTGAGAAAATCTTCACCTCAGTGTTAATAAAGTCTTCAAATTTAGATGGTACGTACTCAAGAAAGGACTTTCAAGCATACACAGGAATGGAACCTCAAGCCTTCAAAGAATGAATACTCGACGACTTTGATTTCATTAAGAAGTATATGATTGAATCAGTGCTTCATAACAAAGAAATTGAGCAACGGATGAATGCAAAGAAGTTGTAGATTCAAGAGTGCAAGGTTCAAGAGGTTAAAGCATTGGATGCTAGTCCGGTCTTTACTGAAAGCACCGAGATAATCTCTGGGAAAGAAAATCAAAGCAGCACATCTAGGAATGAAAGCAGTAGGTCAGGGAATGAATGTAGTGAAAGAAGCAGTTATGGGGATGATACGGTTATCAGGTCTTCCTATGACACATAACCAATGGATGAGGTATCATATACTGCTGAATATAATGTGTTTGCTATTGAAACTCAACATACTGAGCAACCTGAAAACATTAATGACACATCTTTGATGGAAAAGGTTGATAGCAATACCACACCTGATTCATCAGATATGTGTAATAATGAATTCCAGGCTGACCAGAATGCTGATGATAATGAAAATGAGCGTGTCGTGCTTGCTAACTTAATTACAAATTTAAAACTCGATATTGATGAAAACAAAAATATTCATAAGCAAATAAGGAAAGCAAATGCATCACTCACTCATGAATTGAATGAATGCAAATCTGCACTTGAGGAGTCAAATGACATTCGAGATAGATGTGGAAGTGCACTTCATCACCAAGAGATTGAGCTTGAGAAGTACAAAAGTTATAAAAATTGTACAATTGAAAAAGAAGAGGTAGAACGTAAGTTGAAAGAAACTCTTGGTTTATTAGCAAAGCAGAAAATTGATTCAAAAAAAGCTTTGAAAACACAAGCATATGAAACTTTTCAAGTTAAAGAGAAAAATGTTGAGCTAGTACACCAAAGTTCCTTAGAACATATAAAATATGACCGTCTTCGAAAAAAAGACGAATTGCAATAGGATTTCAAAATCAGAGAAGAAAAAGACATTGAAAAATTGATTGCTTTGGAAAACTAAGTAAGTTTTTAACGACATTGTGTATAAAAGAAATCAATCTGTTCAAACCATTCATATGCTAGCTCCTAATCCGAATTTATCATATAATGGTAGACCAAGGTTTGCAAATCCTAAGTACCTCAAGAAAGCTCAATCTGAAAAACCATGTTTGTATAAGACCCCTTATGACAAAGATGATCTTGCTAACATATTTGCTCCAAATCAGGAAGAGACACTGACTCTTGAGCAAGAGAGTAGATCAAAACTGCATAAGGAAACTGTTGAAAAGTATGATTACACATATCAAAATAGTCTTTATGAAATTTTTACACTGCCAACACGGGAATATCTTGATCAGTTATACTATGCCAATGAAGCTCGAAAGAAAATGTAGAGAAAATATTTTGTTAAATATAAGCCAAATATTGCTAAAAACATAGGGTTCTACCTACTCAAGCTTCATTAAGCAAGAGTAGACAAGCTTTCAATACTGTTCAACACAACATAAACCATTTCAAAACAATTGTTGACTTAGCCTAGGAAAAACGAATGGATAATCAATGGCAACAACCAACTACTCAAGAGATAACCGTGCTTGTGAAAAATCTTTTAATTTATCTTGCAATAAAGTCAAGAGAAAACGCTTACGAATTTGAAAATGCTCTTAAACAAAAAATGTTTGAAGATTTAGAGTACATTCAATCTCTTGAAAAGGAGGTTGACGAACTTGAATATGAAAAGGCTGAATTTTCAAATGAATATGATCTACTTCTCCAAGAGAGTGTTTCAAAGGATATCATGTGTTATATTCTTCGTTATTTCGAAAGCCTTGATAAAAAAACATAATTGCAATGTTTGTATCTTGAGAAAATTGAAGAATGACAAAATCTTTAAAATTGAGCTTTCTAAGAGTAAATCACAACAAACAGACAAACGTTTTGCAAGTCTAGAACAACACTATATTAAACTTGAACTT
>BQNB010065176.1:0-35034 GCA_026074375.1 Tanacetum coccineum | reverse complement strand
GTTACATTATACTTTGGTTCAACATTTACACGTTTAGCCTTAGTATGACATCAGCAAATAAATATAGAAGGTTACATATTTTGTTCTTAAATATCTTCAAGATCTATAGATGCTCACACTTACTTTTGTAAGTAAAGACAATTCTCTAAATACTAAGTATTTAAGTAACAATAAATTGTTCTTAATTGGAACATATAAAATACATTTTACAGTTCTCATCTCTAGCTTGTTAGTAACACCCTTCATACGATATTAACAAATTTCAGAACTTTAATCAAGAAATAATGGGATTCATCCCAATCAATATATAAATAATGTCTTGAATACCTTCTAGGTTGGAACCATATTGAGTGTATACATGACACACCCAATTTTCTAACCTTGATAGATTTTGGAGGAAGAGTAATTAAAGTTATCAAAATCAAACAAGCAATATTAGTCGAGTTTGATCTAACACAATAGACATACCACAAAGATGTGGTATTCTATGAGTATTGGGATTGCGAGACCATATGGCAATTCCTTAGATAACATAATTATCTTTGGATCAAATACTTGTCAATTGGGTCAAGCTAAGTTTCATCCATAGTATTTCCAAACTATGGTTTTTAAGTCTTTGACCAATTCAATGACTCCATGTGTATGTGCTGACAAGAAGACATAAATATTTATTTTATTACTATACTATGAGTCTTTGACCAAGTCAAGTACTTCATGTACATATCCTAACAGGAAAACATAACAAGTGAATGACTTATTTTTCGTTATAAGTCTTTGAATATTTACCACAAGGACTTTATGTTTATGACTTTAGAAGAAGACATAAGTATATTAACAAAAGTAATCATTACTGCCCACTCCTGGCTTCGATAGTAATTATGAACGCATACTCTTGAGTTCAGTATTAATTTCAAATTAATTTCATACTTCATATTTATGACTTTACAATAACCCAAAAAAAAATTTTTTTCAATATAGACTAAAGCATATAGTCAATGTGCTGAAGTAGCTTTACATTATATCTTGACATTAGATCTAAATAGAGCAACAAACATTTTATGTGTTTGAGTCCTAGTAAAATTATTAGTTTTCTTATCTTGCGGTCAAGAAAAACCAGTGATCATATTGTTATATGTTATTCCTTGCACACACTTTGAGATTTCTTCCACTTGTGTAAGGCACAACATTATATTATAAAGACAAACAACACGACAAGCGCATAATTGTATAAACAATATGAAAGTGTCAATGAAAATTACAAGTTGATTTAGAACCATGATGTTTAATAAGGAATTGTGGATTATTATTCTATTGATACTGTTTCGGGAAGCAACATCACGATAGCAACATGTTATCTAATAAAATAAATGTAGTGATCCTTAATTCTATGGTTGTTCATATTTGGAAAGTAATGGATTATTTCAATGCAAGCTAGAAATAATATGGGTAACTAATAAGGAAATAAAGCATGTAGCTCCCACTGAATTTAGACAACATTACATGAATGTCTCTCCAGTAGTAAATTGCAAAGCTCCCGCTGGATTTGTCAACATTGCAAGTGTTACATCACTAGTAGAAAGCAAATAGAGATTTATTTACTTTCTATCTCTCTTAAAATCTTATCATGCCTAAAAGTAGCAATGTACTTAGGTATTAAGCAAAATATATGAATGTCTACTTATGTCGATGAGGGACTAACTATCCATGCTTTCATTAACTTGAACATTTAGCATGTAATTCCACCTCAATCGGTCTACCTAGTCACAAGGGTGTGTAGCACTTTAAGGAATTAAGTGAGTCTAAGAAAAATACCTAGACGACATGCTCGTAATTTTCTTCACTCGTTGCAGTTTGAGATTTCCTCTTATTAACTCATACATCGTCTTGACAAGTGCAAGATGTTATCATTTTGCTAGCTACAGAAAACATGTTCTCTAGTTACAAAAAAAGTCTTTTATTTTTCAAAGATATCAAAACCGATAAAGAGAAATGAAAGAATAAAAGTAACTTTTAAATATAATGGGAAAAAAATTCAAATTTATCATATCTTAGCTTTGTCAAACAATGAGAAGAGATAGGAATAAGTCTATCCCTTTCTTATAAGGAAAGGAGACTAGGTTTGTCTTTTTAAGAAAAACAAACTTTCGTTTACGATTAATGTTGCAATAATACCATTAATTAGAACATAAAAAGTTCAATTTTAGTATTTTTGATAATTAATTATTTTAAAAATTAACTACCCATTGTTTTTAATTAAAATAATTAATTTACTAAAAGACTAAGATCCAACTTGAACTCCCACTTATTACAGAAGATCTGACCAACTAGTAAACAAATGAGACAAAAGGTAAGCGGCGAGCGTTGATTGCAATAAAAGTAAAACTCTTAGATTTACGAGACACATGACATTAGTAACACATATAGTAATTTCATGTACATGTTTTTGTCTCATTTTATGTCTCGGGTACAAGGTCTGACCAAGCATACTCGATTAAGTCAACCAGTATAAGAACTTGCAAAAATTAACAAAAGGTCTGACCAATTGCCTTGTGTTGGAATTCACATGAGGTCTGACGAGAGTGTAAAAACCAATTGCAAGTGTTCTTAGATTGGGCGACATAGACTTAAATTGCACATAGGGTATCACATATGTTTTTATAAAACATATGACAAAATGTGTTCAAAGAAGCATGCATACATCTTTGAAACACAAGTTAAAAAAACCATTTGTTAACTTTATTTAGGTGTGCTATTATCGTGGGAAAATATTGTTCAAACCCTATATCGTACTCTACATGTGTCCGAAGACACAAGTTCTTCCAATAATTACCACATATGTCGAAACATGTAGTGGCACGGGAAAGCAGTAAAGTTCAGTTAAACCCTAGAAGATTTGCTAAAACCATGTCCTTGCACGAACTCGTACCTATGCGTCATGCCTTGCAAGTCATAATGTAGTAGCAATTTGTCATGATAAAAACACAAAACTTTTGTAATGATAGTTTATATTAAATCAAGATTCGAGTAAGTTCGTCGTGGGAGAACATTATCACATGTAAGGCGAATCCGACTTTACGACATAAACTCTCAAGAATCTTAATTTAATCAAAGCAAGTTTTGATAGTTTAATGTGTGTTTAAGTGTCAAAAAACAATGTTTACACATAAACACATAACAAGTCACAAGGAATATATATGTATATTTACAGACAAAATTAAACCAAGAATTCAAGTTTACTCATCGTAGAATTATTCGAGTATATTTTCCACACCTCCCATAAGTTCACAAGAATCTTGATTTAATTAAAACAAGTTTCGATTTAAGTATTTAGTCCATTTTAATATTTCAAAAATCTTTTTATATGTAAAATAAGTCACAAGGAAAAGCACATAAGCATATAAAACAAACAGAAGAAGGGGTAGAAGTGAAGACACACTCTTATATAAAGCAATAAATCACATAATGCTCCGAGTTCTCAATCCTCATTACAACGAAGAAGTCTTCCTAAATTAGAGAATCAAAAGGTTCCCACTTGTTGGATGAGCCCTACACAAGTGAGCCACATACATCAAAATTAATTGATTGTGTGAGCCTTAAGACCGAAAAACAAGTATGAAAGTCCAAATCAACAATTAACTTTTAATTTAGATCTTGCCCCTTTTAACTATATTAACCTTTAATATTACAAGATCAAGATTATAATTAATTTTCCATGACAAGAATGCATGTTATTGTCACAATTTTCTAATAAAACAATAATTAATTATATTTACGAAGCGGATCTAGCATTTTTATGGGATAACCCATAACATCAAACAAGTTGGCTTTGATACCACTATTGAAATTTATTAATCTAGTAAACCATTTACTATGAGTACGTAGCGGATGGATCTAGTTTGATGTGTATGAATTAACAATAAAATTAATACATAATTTTACTAACCTTTGTTAATTGAATTACTAAGAAAATTAACGTTCTTGATCTTGATTCTTAAAACCATTAGTGATTAAATTATCACCTCTATGGAATACTCACACAACGCGTCACTCAGATACGTTATGATGCTAGTGCTTGCTTCACGTTAAACAACCAAACATCATGTGTTATTGTTTAATACCACAACTAAATACCCTTAAAGTATACATTTGGAATCGATACAAAAGAAAGAAAAGGATTAGTTGGATGCAATAAATATTGCATGTATGTAAAACTTGAACATGCATACAATCTTGGGATATGCTCATGTCATATAGATATTTATACGGTTGGAAATACGTGAGCCTACAGGGTTCACACACGTTATACATATAGATATCACTCTATTGGTATATATATAATAATATAAGCGTATATTTATCATATATGTATTAATACTCGATTGATGTATATGATAATATAAGTGTATATTTATTATGTATATTAATATTGCAACGATAGAATACTAACGGTCGTTAATTAGTTCGTTTACGAATAATTAACTATAAGGCTTTTTAATTAATGGGTAATTAAATGTAATTAACCATAAATAATTAAGAAAGTCAAAAAGTCAACACCAAGGGTGTATATGGACTATATGGTGGTCGGTTAGGGAGAAGGAAAGAAGAGGGACCAAAAGTGTCAAGATTAGGTAGCTTTTTCTCAAAGCTATGTAACCCTAAACCTAACACTATAAATAGAGGATCCCTAGACCTCATTATTTATCCCATTCCCTTCTTCTCTTCTCCTTGTAATTGAACCAAACAAACAACCTTTAGGGTTTTTGGTTTTTTCGATTACTTGACGTATTCTTGAGCGTTGGTTCATGCAACTAGCGTTCGGGTGGTATTGTTCGACGTGTAGTGTATGATACGCGTAGAGGTTACTTACTTTAGTAACTCGAAGGGTTTCGGTTTCGCATGCATTACATACATGCGTGTACTCGAAGAAATCTCCGGTTATTCACATAGCTTGGTTGCTATTCGATATGTTTTCTGTTTATGTTATATGTTAATTATAAGTGCTATATGAGTTTAATTCCGCTACGTAGCTCGTAGAATATTATGTGTAATATTAGGGTTATTAGATAACCATTTCTAAAGTAAATAATTGCATGCAAAACAATATAGCTTTTGTTGTTTGTTCATTGAATACAGAACGAAAAAGACATCAAACAAGGGCTTTTGATACTGTTTTATTAGGCATGTGTTTTTTTATGGGACAATTAAAAACATAATGAGGAGCAAGGGAGTGTTTTTATAGCACCTAAACTTGTCCTCCAAGTTTAGCTAGCCACCTCCTAATTTCCCAAAAGTGACACTTCTCCCCTCCTAGAAGGGTCCAAACCATCAGTCACAAGGAACAACCCCGCGTGGTTTGATTTTCGAACATCCAAGTCCTTCTCTTTTGTATTTAACATATTTAGTAATTATTACGTCTAACGGTAAACTAACAACCGTTAAATAATTAATTCGTGAAACATATTATATATTTAATAAATATACACAACATATATATTAAATACATAATAAAAGTATCCTATGTGTATTCGTGTGTGCCCCGACAGGCTCACGTATTTCTAGCCGTATAAATAATTACATCGCAAAGAGCATAAACCAACAGTTTATAGATATTCTCACAATCATACATCATAAGTTCCTAGAAACAAAATCTCATTCTCATTCTTGTGTTTGTTTGTGTCATGGAATGGAGATAGAGTTCTTATTCTCATTCCACCTTATTCATACATTCTAAAAAATAGAGAATGGCCGAGAAACAAAATTTGTACATCTCTTCATTCCTCTATCTTATTAACTGGGAATGGGGATATTCATTCAAAAATTATGCAACTCGGTAAATTTATGTTGTGCTTGTTTTTTTTTGTTAATCGGTTAGTTTCCTTTCAAATTTATGTTATACTTAACTAAATTGATGTTGTGTTGCAATCCGGTGCTAGTTTCTTACAAACAAGAGGCTCAAATATAAAATGATGTTTATGCCTACTAAAATACAATATAAAATGATTTTATCTTAAGTTATAAAATGATTTTAGTTTTAAGTACAAATGTATTATACATGTATGACGTGATAAATGCGGCCACCTTTAATAAAACACCACCAGTTGTAATGTTGTATTTGAGTTTTGAAGTTCTATACAACAAAGGCAAATCTTGTCTGCACAATTAGTTGCGTTTTTCAATTAGATTTGCAATTTATGACCCTCAAATATAAAAAAAACTCATGACTTGGTTTTATATAATCAACGGTTGAAAATGGTTATTTTATTTTATTAGACACTTTCTCATTCTACTGCTTTACACAAACAAAAAAGAGAAACTACGTAACTAATAAGTTATTATAATGATAAGTATATTATTACCTTTTATGCAAAAAAGGAGAAACGTTTTTCATATGTCAATTCTATGATTGTGCCAAACAGATGAAACAATCTCCTTCCTATAGATTTATTTTCTTTCTCCGTTATTTCATTTTTTGCTGGATTTCCATTCTTTGTCATTCAGTAGTATCAAATGTCTCTTCACATATGTTATTAAATCCGGATTATATTGTTCAATCTCATAAGATACTATATAAGAGACGAGAAGAATAAGGCCTTTGTTACGAGCAAAGACTCCAAGGAGAAACAAAGAGAGAAACTAGACTTTTATTACTTTTCTTATTCATTTCATCTAAAAGCATTACAAATATATACAGGAAATAAACATACGATTACAAGTTACTTGCTAGATATTTTTATTTCTTTTATCCTCCCCGGCCTTCGGATCGTGTTATGGTTAAGAATCTTTAATGTTAACAGAATGATTAAGGTAAACTAAACAATAATGAACGATACCAAAACTGTAGGATCGATATTCCTTTATGAAACACTGATATACTGTCAACTATGCGGAATCTAGTTGGCAGTACTTAAGAAGAACACACAATAGTTTCTCAAACGATTTCTTTTATAAACCTTTTGAATCTGCCTAACTTGCAGATCCCTAATACAATACTAATAATTCTTAACTCGTGTTTTTCTATGTTTGTTCTATGTTCTAATATCTTCCTAGAGATCCTTTTATAAACATAAGGATAACCTCTAGTAGATGTACAGTCCTTGTATATCATAAACACTAATTGATACTTATCACTAATAACTGTTACAAGATAAATGCTAAAACAACCGTTTAAACTTTATAGTTCCTATATCCACGGCAGTACTTCGATCTTTGACTGGCAGTACTTTGACTTTTTCGTGGCAGAACTTTGACCTTTTGACTTGTATTTCCCAACACTGAAGATGATACAATGATCACTTGAGCCATCGTCTTGTCGGGTTTAACGGTTTTGATAGTGTTAAACGTGTTACTATTCCATTGGTGAGTTTGAGTGATGGTTGGCATGAGGGCGGAGGTTCGTGTTAGTGCAAATATTACGATGTTTAAACTAAACGGTCTCTTAGGTTTTAATAATGACAAACAAGTAACTTGTAATACATAACGTAAAATGCGCAAGTTACTCGTGACCACAACTCATCAACGCATGCCACATCAACACCTCTTGACATCTCAGTCCACTCATGTTTCAACAACAAGTACAAATATGTTTGTTATGTGGATTATGTTTAAACCATTGAGAATGATTAAAATACTTTTTAGAGTCATTAAGTATTTACAAGGTCAATCATTCTTTTTCGAACCTCGTTTTGCATTTCATAAAAAGTATGAAGACGTTTTTATAAACTAGCAAAAATCATTTTATTATGCATACTAGATTAATCATTTGCTTAAACCCATGTATCACCACTAAACAAATGTTTTTAAGTAAGCACTTACTTAATAGTTAACTAGTTGCATTAGTGAATAAGACAAAATAAGATTAATCATTTTTGGAAACAATCTTACCATATCTAAACAAAATATTTTCAAATCTATCAAATCTTTCCATATTAGTGTTAATAAAGATTTTGCTTCTAGAAGCACGTACTTAATCTGATAATAAAGTACAATTAGGAGATTTTGAAAAGATTTTTGGTTAATCACAAAATGAAAAATAAACAATTATGACACCATACGAATCCACCAAATACACATACGGATCCACCATGCCTGGATCCGTGGATCCATGGGTTTTCAAAAAACGAGCAGATTTGGTTTTTCTATAAATACCAACCATTTGCATACATTTTGAGTCACTATTTCACATATTTTTACACACTTATCCATCATTATTACCAAGCTTTTGCAATGTAAAAACACACATTCTCAAGTCTTTAAAACCCCAATAACCCTTGATCATGATGCTTATAACTTTAATTTGTTGCAAGCCTGATTCCACATGATCATCAATACAAGCAAGCTTAGAGATCTTGCCATCATCATCCACCACAAGCACATATATGAAGATCCACCACAACAAGGTTAGAGACTTGTCATCTTCATTCTAATCAACAACATCATGCTTAGTGATCTTGATGTTTAGACTAGGCTTTTACATCCGATTGATACTTATGTCTTGGATCATCATCATACATCATTGTGTATCATTTATTATATAACAAACTAGATGTTAGATGATTTATGTGTTAGGCCATAAAACACAAGGTTTGTTATGTTAGGCCATAAAACATAACGGGGTTGGTTGTACCCGAAGAAGGACTCGGTATTTAGTTTTGTACCGGAAAAAGTGTAAGTGACGTTAGGTTAGTTCTACCTCGAACTAGGACTCGATATTTAGCTTTGTACCAGAAAAAGTGTAAGCGACGTTGTACGGTTTTCTCCGCCTAAAAGGAGCTTGTTGATCTAGTGAAGTAACTCTCGAGTTGGGTACTCGGGGAATGGAGTAGGGCGGAGAGGAGCTTCGTAGGCGAACCACTATAAATCATCATGTCCGATTAGCGCTTTCTTTTACTTATCGCTTTATATTTGTATTTGCTTTTACCGCTTTATATTTATATTTGCATTGCGTCTATGTTTGTGTTATATATTGTATTGTGGTGACATGCTTTGTTTTATGCTCTCTAGTATCTTTATTGTTGTAGAACTATTATGTATATTTTTCATATTATGTCACACTTGATAGGTTGTTAGATACAAAAGTTTTAAATTTTAAATGGAAACGTGTTCACCCCTCTCTACGATTCCACAGTTCGTTCTAATTGCATGGCTTGTTTTTTGATGATTATGTCGAATTGGGTATTTAATGCGATTTGGGATGAAAGGAGTTTGGATATGTTTTCGGCCATGGTGGCCATGGATTCTTGTAGGGAAGGTGGGTATCATTTCGGAGGTGTCGAGTAAGTCAATAAAAGCACCATTGTTATAGACCAATTATAGATGGTCAATCTCCTAAGAACTAGATAAGAGACGAGATGAATAAGGTCTTTTGAGCGAGCAAAACTCCAAAAGAAACAAAGAGAGAAACTATGGAGCCGTTTAGTTGGTGAAAAATATTTCATTTTTCCAGGAAATTTTTCATTTGAAAAGGAAAATATTGAAAATCCGTTTAGTCGCATTATTTTTCAATATTTTTCAAAAAATGTGAAATTCTCATTCTCATTTTTTTCAACATTTTAAAATAAAAATTGAAAAGTCCTTTATATCATTCTCAATTTTTTCATTCTCATTTTATTCTCAACAAAAAAATATATAAAACATCAAATATACAACATTTTAACTTTAATCTCTGGTATGTCTTCATGTTACATCTAAACGAATTTGTAATTTTTAAATGTTTTGGTTTTATAACATGTTTCATTTACGTTTTTATCGTTATTATCGTTTTTGTCCATTTTCATCTGTTTTTATCCGTTTTATTTGTGCCATCCGTTTTTATCCGTTTTTATATGTTTTCATCCGTTTTAGACAGTTACGTCCGTTTTGTACGTTTTTATGTGTTTTTTTACGTGTTCGTCCGTTTTTAACGTTTTTAACGCTTTCATACGTTTTTTGCGTTTTCGTCTGTTTTTTTATGTTTTTAACGTTTTCGTCCGTTTTGTACATTATTTAATATTTTCGTCCATTTTTTAACGCTTTCGTATGTTTTTTTGCGTTTTCGTCCGTTTTTTAACGTTTTCGTCATTTTTAACGCTTCTGTACGTTTCTTTACACTTCTTTGCGTTTTCGTCCGTTTTTGTACGTTTTCGTACGTTTTTTACGTTTTCGTAAATCTTCGAACGTTTTGTACGTTTTCGCCCGTTTTCGTCCGCGTTCGTACGTTTTTGCCCGTTTTCGTCCGTTATCATCCGTTTTGTATGTTTGTGCACGTTTTATACTTTTTGATTCGTTTTCATCCGTTTAGTCTGACTTTTTACGTTAATGAAAGTTTTTGTAATTTTTATCTGTACAAAAACGTATAATACATACAAAAGCGTACAAAAACGGACGAAAATGGAACGTACAATAACGTATCAAAACGGATGAAAACGTACAAAACAGATGAAATCGTATAAAAACGGATTAAAACGAATAAAAACGTATAAAAGCGGATAGAAATGGATAAAAACGTATAAAACGTCAAACACGTTTGAAAACTTACAAAAACGGGTCAAAACGAATGAAAACGGATGAAAAAGGATACATACGAATGAAAACATATAAAAACGGATAGAAGTAGATGAAAACGGATAAAAACGAATGAAAACGGATTAAAATGTATAAAAACGGATAAATACGTATAAAAACGGATGAGAACGTATAAAAACGAATTAAAATGGATGAAAACGTATAAAAACAGATAAATACGTATAAAAAAGTATAAAAACGGATGAAGACGGTTGAAAACGTATAGAAACGTAAAAACGGTATAACACGTATGAAAATGTACAAAGATCGAATATGAAAAAGTTGACTTTGAAAAGAAAAATAACTGAAAATAGTTTCATCTAAACATCTTTTCATTTTTATAAAAAAAGAAAAATATCACTTTATCTAAACGGGTTTTTAAAATTCTGAACTATTCTTTAGAGAAGAAAAACCATTATCTTCTCTAGGAATTTAGAAACGGAAAAACAGGAAAAATTTTCACAAACTAAACGACCCCTATATCGCTTTTCTTCTTCATTTCATCTAAAAGCGTTACAAATATATAAAGGAATTAAACATGCGGTTACAAGTTACTTGCTAGCAGGGCCGGCCCTGGCCATGGGCGAGCTGGGCGACGGCCCAGGGCATCAAATGAATAGGGGGCATCAAATTTTTAGTGTTGTGAATAGGTTTTATGTGATAAAAATAGTGTTGTGATAACAAAATGATGTCTGATAGTGATAGAAACTCGTGCTTGTTGTCGAAAAACGTCTTTGCATTAAGAAATAATTTTCAGGCGTCTATATCGTTGACGTCATGGTCGCAGAGACTATTAGTGAAGATGGTGAAGAAGAAGACTTAAAAGAAGAGAGATATTGTTTTGTATGAATATAGTATGGACATTATGATACTCCCAATATAAAATAGTGTTTCTTTTTGTACTTTTGTTCTATTATAATACTCCTTTTTATAATTTTCTTAATTTACGAATTAATATCTCATATTATCAATTTAAAACTGTAGACGAAATTGTTTGTACTTTGTAGTTTGTACTTTGTACCATTGATAGTAGCTTTTAAATAGATAAAAGTAAATTTGTTGGGCAATTCGACTAGACCATATATACATTAACAGTCATGGTTTTGTAATCTATACCGAAAATTGTATTTTTTAAAGTTAAAAAATCAAGAGCATGTATTCTTTTAGTGCATAATTGGTATGTCATCTCGTTTTGTTTTTTATTTTTTCAGAAAAATGTATGCAATTTCGCAAAGTTTTGTTATATAGATTTAAGATTAACGTAGATCAAAATTCTGTAGATATCAATTGAACAGATCCTAGAAATTTGTTTTCTCATAAAAAAACTACTTTCCACATTCTTTTGAACAAACGATAAATTGTTAAATGACAAAAACTACACGAGAATTTTTTTATTTTACACATTTCGATATAATTTCAACAAACTTATTTTTTCTATAACAATTTTCGTGTTTGAAATTTGCGACTAAAAAATGTTCACACATCTCTTGTGATTAGTTTTTGAAAAAAAAAATGACATGCGATTTTCAAAAATCACATGTGATTTTAAGATAACAAATCAACTATGATTTGACAAGTCACGTGTTATTTTTCACGGCGTAAGTCTCAACACTCACAAAAAAACTCGAAAGAAAAGTTCGTTGAAATTACATAGAAGTTTCAAAAATCACATGTGATTTTTAATTGGTATGCATCTCATTTTGTTTTTTATTTTTTCAAAAAAAATATATGAAGTTTCGCAAAGTTTTGTTATATAGATTTAAGATTAACGTAGATTCAAAATTCTGTAGATGTCTATTTGAAACAGATCCTAGAAATTTGTTTTCTCCTAAAAAAACTACTTTCCACATTCTTTTGAACAAACGGTAAATTGTTAAATGACAAACTACACGAGAATTTTTTAATTTTTACACACATTTCGATATACTTTCAACAAACTTTTTTCCAAACAATTTTTAGTGTTGAAATATGCGACCAAAAAAATCACACGTGATTAGTTTTTTTGAAAAAAAATCAGATATTTTCAAAAATCACATGTGGTTTTTAATATAAAAAATGAACTCTGAATTGACAAGTCACGTGTTATTTTTCACAGCGCAAGTCTCAACACTCACAAAAAAAAACTCGAAAGAAAAGTTCGTTGTAAGTACATAGAAACACCCATATATAGAAAGATGATTTTATTTTCGCCGTGATGATATGAATGCCGGTTTCGCTTACACGTTAAACCTTTAAAAGTTCGTGTGTTGCTCATTTATAACATTTAACAGGGGCATTTTTTATCGGCTCGCCCAGGGCATCCAAAAAGTCAGGACCGACCCTGCTTGCTAGATAATAAGAAACATATGCACTAAACATGTGATCATATGTAAACATGGGTATAAAGTATAAAATGCACGTACACTAATATGAACGTGGACTTGTACTAGTAGACTACATACATGCATACAACAGTAAAAACATACGACCAGACCTTGTTAGACTTCATGCATCTCAACTCCTACCACAATATAATCTCATAATAGATAAATAAGACTATAAGTGTACCACAACTTCAGTTGAATTTATGGATATTCTCACAGATATCCATCATAAGTTTCTAGAAACAAAACACAATGTATTTAAAACTAATATTTTCCCAACTGTTTAACGAAGTATTGCTGTTTTTCCATTGTTTGTTATATTTATACAACGACTTATAAGGTCATTCAGCTAGTTTAGTTAACGATAGCGTCCCTGCATAGTCAAAGTAAACAACACGGTCCCTGGGTAGAAATTAGACAAACTAAACACTAAAATATACTATTAGTAATAATAAAAGACCAAGATATTTCATTATTAAACAGTTAGATGAATGAATGAATAAAATGTTACTTAATTTTTTTAGAGAACTTGGTGGGATTTAAGATTTTTTCCGTGGATATTGAAGTTTAAACACGTTGGCATCAACTATAAGCCAGTCTTTAGACGGACGTCTCAATACCTTTCGGCCACAACCACACATGTTTGAAGTTAATTCGATAAGTAGAGATTTGTGGCCTAATCACAGTTTCGGTATTATACATGTACTAGACGAAATGACTTTTTGGCTAAGCTAAAAGAAGTATTGGTTTTTATGTTGTTGTCACTAGTGTGAACACTTCCTCAGATTATGTAAATTTGCCTCAATAATTCTATGTTTCTATTCTTAACCAAAAGAGGTTATATATGTCTGACTCATAATTTAACTCGTTATGTTAACTAGATTAGTTAGCCTATTACTACGTATATATTAGTGTTCACATTAACCCTTAGACTTTTACTTATAATAAAGCCAGATCTTTAATTATAATATAAACAAACATAGCAATGAACTTTTAGAGTGACCTCTCAGGAAAGTAATTACATCAGAATTTCACTTTTGGTCAATGTCATAAAATACCAACGAAGTCTTAAAATTGTCTCGACATCACCAACGAACTAAATTTCTTCCTATCTACACCAACGAACTTTCATATATTGTTCTAATATCACCCATATCATAAATTTTGACTGACACCGTGGCAGTTACCTTCCACGCTGGACTGATTTTTTTAATTAATTAATTAAACACAATTCAATGTCAGTACACCAATAAAAGTCAAGTGGGTCCATCTTTTTTTCTTTTTCTACCCCCTCATTTTGTTTCACTATCCTTTTCTTCCTTACCCGAATATTATTCCCTTAAATACACTACACATAAAAATGACGTATCATCTCTCTCGAGATTATGTGAATTTCTTATAACCATCACTTCCATGACCCATCGTCACCAACCCTATCTTTCCGACCTTCCTCATCCGCATCCGTCAGTTGTCGCCTCTTTTTTAAGGACACTTATTTTCCACTCTTGTCGCCTTTAAACCCAACTGGATACCAAAACATATCAACATGATCCAAACGTGTCCCAACTTATAAAAATCAACCAGATATAGAGATTTTCCTTCGCAGAGATGATGGTTTAATATTCATTAATCAAGAAAACCATGATTTAAAGTGGAGTGTTTACATTTTCCAAACCAAAACAGTGGCTCTGTTGAATACATTTTCCAAACCAGATGTTCTTGAGGCAAGATCAAGAAAGCAAAATCCACCACAAGGAATAGAAGAGGTTTCAAAAAGCAAACCCCAAACACCAAAAAGCAAAATCCCCAATCTGCAGGATGATCGACATAAACCATAAAGAATAGAAGAGGTTTCAAACTTTTTCCGCCATCGTCATACGGATACAATCACAATCACACAACCACCACCGCCACATCCTTTATGGGTCCCACACGAATGATTGCCTACCCATCCTTTGTGGGTGTCAAAAAGGTGCGAAGGAATTCGGAGATGGAGCTGATTTGAGATTAAAAGGTATTTAATCAATGGATTTGGGTTTTGGGATTTTGGGTTTATCAAGATGAGAATGAGAAGTGATGAAGATTAAGGAGTTGATTTGAGATTGTGTTTAATGGAGAAGTGTTAATGGAGGTTTTTTCTATAACAAAAAAAAGACTGTAAAACATTGATGATGAGGGAATTAGGTTTAGGATTATAATGTGTCAAGTGGGTACAAACCCAGTCGGGTAAAACCGGGTAAAAAGTAAGTTGGGTGGGTAATAATTAATAAAAATAATCAATTTTATTACTGATGTGGAAATAATAAATTAATTAAAATAATGACATGAAAATTTAGCCGGTCATCTTGGTAATATTAACACATAACAAACAAGTTCGTTGGTGTAGGTAGGACGAAATTTAGTTCGTTGATGAAGTCGAGACAATTTTGAGACTTCGTTGGTATTTTATGACATTGACCCTTTCACTTTTTAATCTTCTTCCCAATTTGGGATGATTTGGAAAGAAAGGATGGAAGGAGGAGTGCTTTTCTTATATATCTTAGGTTATGTTTAGCGACACGTAGCAATAAGTAGTAGTTGTTTGTTTAAAAAATGTGTTTGGTAACGTAGCTGTAACTATAATTATAAAGTGTAAAACAAGCAAATGTTTACCGCTTGTCGTTTGCCGCTTCTTCAAGAAGTATTTAAGATTGGAGCAGTTGGTCATGTTTCAAACGCTTGTTGATGTGTTGTCAAAAAAACAAATGCTTACCGTTTATCGCTTGTCGCTTTTAAATGTTTCGAAAAGCTTGTTGCCAAACATGACCTTAAATTGTTTATTTTTTTCACTCTTCTTTTTAACACGGGAACACAAAAAACTTAAGTATTTTTTCCTTTTTTCCTTTTTTTCTTGTCTCGAGAACACAAAAAATTCAATCATTTCCTCTTTACTCTGCTCCTCATTTTCCCAAAATTTTTTTATCTTCTTTCCTCGTTAAACTCGGTAAGGAATCGCCCACAACTAGTTTATAAGCGTGTTATCTTTTATATATTGCTCATCTTGACCAGTGGACCACATAATCTATTTTAGGAAAATGTCGTTATACTCTGATGATATAGTTAGGTAATCAAAATGTTATAATAAGACTGTAAACTAAATGTTTGGTTCTATGTATTACTGCATAATGGTGGGAAGCAACCATCTACCTATATATACTTGTGACATTTATCATTCATCCTTACTCTTCTAGCAACATCCTCATAATCTGTCTAGCATCTCTACAGAGACAAAGCCGATCAAAATCGCATCACTCTTAAGGCGCAACTGTTAGATCATAATCAAATTTACACATATGGCCAAGGTACATAGTTGTTTAGTCATTCAATCTGATTATGGTCCATTTACATTTATTTTGTTGAATAACAACTGACCTTATATTTTGTATAATTGATTGTTTTGCAGCAAAAGATTGTCGTGAAGCTTGCCATGCACAACGACAAGAAACTTCGTAAGGCTTTGAAAATCGTTGTTGGTGTATGTGGTAAGTTCATGTTTTGTAATTTCCATGACGATCTTCTTTTTATAGTATGTATTTTACGTTTTTGAGTTCCAGCCCATTTGGTGGATTATTGTATGTTTCTTTTTTGAAATAGCCACATTCTTTCATACTACACAACAATTACTGAGGATACAGCTACCCAAACAACCAAATTAAAACCAATAAACTAGGGATCCAATATGGAAATTTCAGATGTAAATCTAAATCAAGTTGCTGATGAGTTCCGCTTTCATAACTTATATATTATTATGGATATGATAAACAGGAGTTGACTCAGCATCTTTGGTTGGATCAGATAAAGATCAGATAGAAGTGACCGGGGAAGGTATTGACTCAGTGCAACTAACAACCTTATTAAGGAAAGGTGTAGGGCACACAGAGTTACTGAGTGTTGGTCTAATGGAGGAGGAGAAAGTTGAGCCTGCAGAAGAGGAACCAACAATGGTGCCAATGCAAATTCATCCTTACCATTATCACTCCTATAATGGAAGTGGCATGCCCTACTACTACCGAGCATATTAGATCAAAAGCAACATATATGGTTTCAAAATTCTAGCTAGTTTGTTATATATTCTCATCACCAATTGAACTACCATATTTGTGAGCTTTAAGTTATCCGAACTAAAAGTATTGGGTGAAAGAAAATTTTAAATATTTATGTTATAAGATGTTATAATTTGAAAGCTGATGTGACAACTTTTATATCACGCTATAACTTGTTGCGCACTTGACTTTCTGATTATTATAAGAGTAAACTGAAAAAATCATTCTTGTGTTATGTACAGTCTAATCTTTTAAAAATGCAAGCATTGTCTCTTTTGACAAATCTTTGGTTGAGTTTTCGCCCATGAAATGAAATGACTAAACTGCCATTTGTCTTCAACCCTATGTTTTACTTGAGTTTGTGTTTTCTCTAAATACAATTATTTATTTTCACTTACACAAAACACATGAACCAAAACTTTTACAAGATCCAAAAGGCATCTCAAATCCAAATATGATACAAGCTTCCATCTTTGTCAAATAATACATTAGCCAACTTTTTGAATAAATTGAACACCCCCCCTAATTTCCTACTATAAACCTAAATTAACAATAAAGACAAATGACCCCATGTACTCCTTTTGTAAAAAAAAACAAATTAGAACTCCGTCTATTGATGAGAAGCGACACCAAACAACAAAAAGAAGAAATCAAACTTACAATCATTCACAAACCCCAAAGTTGACCGACCTCTTAACTCCGATATCACAACCACTAATCGTCGTTATCCCACAACGACACCGTTATGCCTTGTGTATACTTTGGAGATTTAAATAGATTATATAAGGAAAGAAGACGAAAGACAAAATAGTCAATTCACTTCCGATCAAGGATGAAAATTGAACCGAATGTTTGTCACGGGGATTGTGCCTGCGCTTTCAAAATGATTGGATTGTACATCCGATTTTACCAAATCACATGGACGATTTCTGCAACTAACCTATTATAAGTTAGGCGTGCGGACGACGTCGTTTGGCTATTAATGAGGGTCGTTTTGATTAATGTCATGTCGTTTGGTGTTTGTTGGGTCATTTTTAGATTTGGACTATAATGATTGGATTAGTGGGTTTTGTGTTGGGTTTTGTTAGGCTTTTTGTCGTTATAAACTAGGTAGTGGGGGGAAGTGCATCATGCAAGCATTCCACGTGTCTTCTTCAGCTGGCAAACCATTGGCGACAAATTGTGTCTCTCTTTATGTACATCTATCACTAACCAAACACCTGCAGACTTCATCTCTCTCTATCCCTATTTCTCTCTGTCATGTTTTTCTCTCCTTAAATATTCGCACAAAGGCTTATATATGAAGGAGTGGTGGTTGTTTGATGGTTTGGGTTTTTGAGAGATGTTTTTGTTTCTCTCTAAATATACACATGCATTACTTTGTATGCATATGTTTTTTGCTTTCAAGATTTTTTGTGGTATTAAATAAATTAAATCGGTGGTTGTATCATTGATGGGAGGTGATATTTTTTTGGTTGATTTGTATAAGTTTGATGATGTTTTCAGTGTGTATTATTTTGGAAAGGGTGTGTTGCATGTGGTGTTTGAAAGTGATGATATGATTTTATTAAAATGGTTTATGCTGGAGTTTCGATTTATGTTCTTTGATCTTTATCAATGGCGTGATTTGGTTGATATGTGTAAGTTTAATGATGTTTTAAGCGTATAAGATTTTTTATAATGTGTTGTTTGGAACTGATTCTAGGTTTTTATTAAATTAATGCAAGTTGGAGTTTCGATTTATGTAATTGATCTTTATTAATAACGTGTTTTAGGTCGTTGTTGATATGTGTATGTTTAATAATATTTTAAATGTATAAGATTGTGTATATGATGTATTCCATGTGTTGTTTGGAACTGACTGTAGGTTTTATTCCGGACTTCATTAGGTTAAATTTGTTGCATTTTATGGATACGGTTTAAGCTGCTGAGACTTAAGATATTTTGCCTATGATTGATTGCATATGTATTGTTGGCCATATTAAGATGTTATGTTTAATTAATGAGAATTTAGGAATTCATGATTTAAGTTGTTATTTGTCTGATCTATCAGTTGTGTTCGAAATGGTTTTATAAGACTATTTAGCTAATTGTGTCGGCGGTGTTGTAAGTTTTGAAGTTGGGGATACGTATGTGTGTTTCTTTTAGCGAGTTATGCGTTTTGAAATTTGTGATTACTTTTAAAGGCTTATATGTGTTAGCAGTTTGTGTCGGGGAAGTATCTTTGGGTAGTGTTTCATTTTTAAGGAGTCTGAGGGTGGTTAATATGATATTATGACATGGTGAACGGGCAAGATCTGGTTGTATATATTCTATGAAAGTGTCGTCTGTAAATGAGTACGTATTTATAGGAATTTCTTATGTTCACGGTTTCGTATTAAAAAAATCTATCAAAATATTATATTTATAATATTTTAGCTACTGATGAAGTACTTTTTATAGGTTATGTATAATTTCAGAAAACTACATTAATATATTTAATTTATATATTTAATCTTGTAACCTTTAAAAACCGTAACTTTTATTTTACTCCCGTTCGTTTGTTTTTCATGTATGGATCGTGACGAGAGTAAAATATAAATATTACATTTACAATTTTTATAAAAATTGTTGATGTACTGTAAAGTGGGTTAGAATTTATAAAATCATTTTTATAAATTTATTATTTGAAATCGTTATATGTTCGTATATCCTCGTTTTAATTCAGTTTTCGTGTTTTATACGCACGATTTTAATTAAAAGTTATATCCAAGTAACATAATTTCCAAATAACGTATGTTTATGAACAGGTACCCTTTGTATAAAATTCTTTTAAAAAAACATTTTTATGTATTTAATTAATGTAACTTGCAAAAAGCATAATTCGTTCATTAATTCGTTTTTTCGGTTTCTTATATGTTGGATTCCCTCATGATATGAATATCATCATAAAATATTTTTAAGTTTTATCAGACTTTAGCAATAAGGGTTTTTTATAAATAATTTTATACAAAACTTTTTATATATGTATTACGTAACTTGCAAAAACGTCATATTGCTTCGTTATAGTTCGGTTTTTCAAGTTGTTTACATGCTTACGGTCCTTATGAAATGCACTATTTTTATAAAATATAAAATAAAAGTCTTTACACGAATTTAAACAGTAGGTTTGAAAGTTTTTGATATTTAATTATTATGATTTGTTTTATGTACTTTTAACTAATTAAATAAAGTTTTACACAAATCCTTAGTTTATAACTACATCCCTTGGTGTATAACTTAAAGTCCTATAATAGGCCATAGTGATTGTCCATTCAAAGTGATCCCTTATAATCTTTGCTCATAACTTTTGTAAATAAAACTTTCAATACAATTTAATCTACAAACTAAACTTATAAATTAATTTCCACTTATATAAGATGTGTACTTCCATTTTAAAGTATTATTTCACCAACATAAATAATAAATTCGAACCATAAAGACCTTATATTATTCCATAATTCATAAAATACAAACCTAGGTGGTGATTAACATATATATCAAGTATGTAAACATGTAAATGAATATGACAATGTTAAAGCTTAAATAGACTGTAGAGATATGTAGTAGGATGTATGACACAAGCTTACATTAAGCTTAAACCAATAAATACCCCCAAGATCAAACCCTAATTTGGAAACCCTAATTATCTTTTTATGTATACTCTTGTTAAACCAAAACCAAGTTTAATATCATAAATAAATGTTCTTAGATATACTTAATATCAATTCTAGAACACTTGTATCTTGATAGAACTAAAACCTTATATGAAACCCTTAATTAATAATAGTGAGCTGTGGGTTTGCTAAGTGTAGAAAGAGTTTTATGAGTTTTGTTTGCTTGAGAAATGAAAGAGTATGGTGATTAACCTTTGACCTTCCTTTTATAGCAACTAGTATTGTTTTAACTACCTTAAATTAACCTTGGTTAAGTAATGGGGTTAAGGTACACATTGTAAGAGTCTCCTCCTCCTAGAAGGAGGGAGAGGCCTTATGAGAGAAAAGGGGGGGGGGGTACAATGGATTGGACAATATAGAAACTTGCATCCATGTTACTTGGTTGAGTTAAGAAAAGATACTAGTGGGTTTACGTGACTTATTTTTGTGTTAAACACTTAGATCCTTGGTTATGGTGTAAAGAGTAGGAAAATGAATTAATTTTTAATGTTTAATTGGGTTCAAGTGGGTATTTGTTTGAGTATAGTTGGTATTGGTGCTTTTGGGTATGCTAAATATAATGTATTGCGAAACGTTAAGTGTTTTAGTAACCATTAAAATATAAAAGCGGAGGAAAAGTTTTAATATTATACTCTTATAATTGATCTATCGGTTGCTTGATGTAAACTTTTATTTGTTGGTGTCGTTTATGTTGAATGTTGTTTTTAGTTTACGCGATTTAATAAGATAATAATTAAAGCAACGCGTAAAACTCTAAAATAAAATTATGGTACTATTGAGTCGGGAAAATGACTGAAATAATAGGGGAAAAATAGTTACAGTCTCCCCGTTAAAGGAGCCTTGTCGCAAGCCAAGTTGCTAGCACTTGTGAGTGGCGGTTTTTGTGAAGAGTTTGCGGGGTAGGTTGTGGTGGGGGGGGGGGGGTGGGGTGTGCGTTTTTGGGGGGGTGGGGGGGGGTGGACTGGTGTATTGTGGATGGTTGATGGGGTGGGGAGGGTACTTTTCCGGAATTGATCTTTACTTTCCCATGTGAATCAGGACCTCCTGGAGTTCCATCGAACTTGATGATGGGGTACGACTTTTCTTTAACGCATGACTTCACGATCCATAATTTTCACTGGTTCTTCAAAACGAAGCGGAACTTACACAATGTGTATTTCACCAAATGAACTGCCACTGGATTCGTAGGATAACATTCTTTAGATTGGATACATGAAACGTGCTATAACATACTAATGATGAGGTAGTTTGAGATTCTAAGGCAACGGTTCCGCCTTGGCTAACCTTGAAAGGTCCAATATATCTCGGGTTCAACTTCCCCCGTTTGCCAAAACGTACGACCCCTTTCCAAGGTGATACCTTTAACATCACTCGGTCACCAACTTGAAATTCTAAAGGCTTACGCCTCACATCGGCGTAACTCTTTTGGTGATCACGAGCGGTGAATTTTTGCTTGTATTTGGACACTCTTTCTCGTTGTTCTATGAATGAGTTCTGGACCGTGAGTTGAGCGTCTCGACCTCGGCCCAACAAAACTAGGGTGATCGGACACTTCCGACCATAAAGTGCTCGAGAATGGGAAGTTAATGCTAACATGAGAACGATTGTGGTACGAAAATTTCGTTCAGCGGTTGGTGTCTTTCCAACCATTCCAAAGTTATACGCAAGCGAGTCACTATCTTCTAATGTCTGAATGGTCGTTTGCATCAGTCAGGGGGATGGTATGCCGTACTCATATCCAACTGAGTACCCATAGCCTTTGAAATGACCTCCAAAAATTCAACGTAAACCTAGGGTCACGGTCACAAATGATCGAGACTAGTATTCTATGTCTCGTGACTACTTCTTTTAAGTACAGTCTTGCTAGTTTGTTTATACGATCATTTTCCCTCATCGGTAAAAAGTGTGCAGACTTGGTGAGTCGGTCTATGATTTCCCATATGGTATCATTTCTACTTTGCGTCCTTAGGAGTTTGGTGACAAAATCCATAGTGATATTGTCCCACTTCCATTGAGGGATCTCTGGTTGTACCAATAAGCCAGATGGTTTTTGGTTTTCAGCTTTAACCTTTAGATACGTCAAACACTTGCTAACATAAGTGGCAATGTCAGATTTCATGTTGGGCCACCAGTATAGTTTCTTCATGTCTGGATACATCTTTTCAGACCGATGAACAAGAGTTATTTTAGACTGTGGGACTCATGATGATCAGAGTCTTAGTTACCATAAATTGGCAACAACTTTTTTCCTCAAACATAATTTTTGTCAGCAGCGGTTCTAAATTTTCTTTCTTGGGTTTTTGATTCCTTGGAGTTTCAACAACATACCTCCCCATCTTAGATGAGGTGTTTGATTTTTACCTCAGTCTGAGCTCCAAAAATTTATTGGGATGATTCAATAATTGTCATAACTAAGGTTCGAACGAATGGTATTCGTTCTCCTACTCAAAGCATGAGCCACAAACAATTGCTTTCCCCAGGTTGATAATGAATCTCACAATCGTAATCACTGACAATTCCAACCAACGTCGTTGTCTCATGTTCAATTTCTTCTGATCCAGGATGTGTTGTAAACTACTAAGCTTTATGGTATTACGTAGACGTTGAAAGGGGTGATTCGGTATGTTCCTTAATGGCGAGTAAATTTGTTAGTGGATCGTCCTAGGGTGACTAGGGATGCATCTTGACTTTTCGACCTAGGATTTGGTGTAAGATGATGCCAACTCTATGTGGTAGAGTGGTGTAAAGGTCGGCTTAGCCACTATGATTACTAATTTGATCTCTCGTGACAGGCATGTTTTATGGATACGCACACAAAATTTTGGCTTTTCTGAGATATAAGTAGAAAATTGATTTTTGACAAAAAGTTTTAAGGTGACTACTCCTAGCATGGCATGGTCCTTCCTGAATTATAAATAGTGATCAAGCATGTCTAATTGGAGGGTAACATGCATGCTTATTTTCATCAAATTAACGTTACGTACATAGTAGAAAAAAAAATAGTTTTATTGGGTAACACAAGATGGAAACAACGTAGTTTATAGGCTGACGACCAAATAGTTTTCAAAATAACCGTGGGTTGGTTTATAAGAAGATAGTTAAATGGTTCGTGGGGTGATAGTAAAAATGATTCATGGGATGCAAACAAAGTGTTTTCATAAAAACGAAATGATTTATAAGGTGGTAGTAATATGTTCCCTTTTTTTTGAGTTGACTACAAAATAGTGCATAAGGTATCAAGAAGGTAATTCATAAGATGATGGAAAGAAAATTGTAAAAATGATAGTAACTTTGTTTATAAAATAATGACGAACTAGCTTTTAGTTTACAAATCATTAGTGGTAGTTTATTTTGTTGGTAAATTTGTTTATAAAATACAAGTGAAATAATTTATAAATGTTAGCAAAAGTTTCATAAGGTGATGGTAATTTTTTTTCATGGTAATAACAAAAGAGGTTATTAGGTACAGGCAAACATGTTTATGTGATGGTAAAGATACATGGGGTTTATGGGTGGATTTTTATAGATGATAATAATATTCCATTACTACAGTAAGATAGTTTTCAATAACGTTAGTAACAGTTAATTTAACTGAGTGTTTATTATCGTGTGAATGATTTTATTTATGGATAGTAAGAAGTGTTTATTACAATAGTAGAATAGTTTATAAAGCGATTGTGGAATAGTTTATAAAGCGATTGTGGAATAGTTTATAAAATGTCAGTTCATTCGGCGATAGTAAGATGACGATTAGTAAAATAGTTTATCATGTGGTAGTGAAATAGTTTATAACGTAGTTGTAATAATGTTTGAAGGGTTATAATTGTTTAAGGAGTGGTTTGCATAAATAAATAGAGAGTAAATTTGACAAGGCTTTCCACGACACATAAGTTTGATAGATAATTTAAATCATCCACGCGTATAACAAAATTCAAAAGAAGTACAATAAATACTATAGGAAGAATTAAACTTAAGAGTTTCCGCTTAGGGTGTTTACTAGGTAATACAAGCAGGGCCTTTTTAAAATGACATTATTATACGACACTAGAGTCTCCGAGAGCTTTTTCTTTCTTGTATTCGTTCACACGTTTCTGAAACTTCCACTTTAGATATTTACTCTTGTAATGTTCTAGCATTCCACACTCATAACAGGTAACTTTATCTTTTTGTTTTGCCACTGAGGGGCTTTGTTTTACTCAACACTAAACATGATATCGGGCCTACTTGCTGTTAAGTATAATAAACTACCTATCATACCTCTATATTTGGTATTGTCTACGGACTCACCTTCTTTGTCTTTCATGAGTTTTGTTTCCGTAGACATAGGAGTTTTCATTGGCTTGGAGTCTTCTAATCTAAATTTCTTAAGAATTTCTTTTATATATTTTAATTGATTAAAGAATATACCATCTTCTAATTGTTTTATTTGTAAACCTAAGAAAAAATTTAGTTCCCACATCATACTTATTTCAGACTCATCGTGCATGATCTTGGCAAAATCATCACACAATTCTTGACAAGTTGAGCTGAATATAATGTCATCGACATATATTTAGACAATAATGAGATTGGGGTTTTTCTTTTTAGTAAAGAGTGTGTTATCTACCATTCCTATGGTGTAATCATGTTTAATAAGAAAGGCTTTCAATCTATCGTACCAAGCTTTAGGAGCTTGTTTAAGTTCGTAAAGCGCTTTCTTGAGTCTATAAACATGATTAGGTTTTGCGAAGTCAATGAATCCCGGAGGTTGTGCCACGTAAACCTCCTCATTGATAAAACCATTAAGGAATGCACTCTTTACATCCATTTGAAATAATTTGAAGTCTAGAGCGCATGCATAAGCTAATAATATTCTTATGGATTCTAATCTAGCTACGGGTGCATAAGTTTCGTCATAATCAATTCCTTCTTGTTGATTATACCCTTGGGCAACTAACCTAGCTTTATTTCTAGATACAACTCCATTTTCGTCGAGCTTATTCCTATATACCCATTTAGTTCCAATAATGGTCATATCCATAGGATTAGGGACTAATTCCCAAACATCATTTGATATAAATTGGTTTAATTCTTCTTGCATGGCCATTACCCAACTTTCATCTTTTAAAGCTTCATTTATATTTTTAGGTTCTATTGTTGAAAAAAAACAAAAGAAATTACTCTTGTCTTGAGCTTGTGATCTAAGAGTTCTTTGATTTAAATTACCAATAACATTATCTAGTGGATGACTTTTAGTTTCCTTAATGTTTATGATTTCATTGTTTTTCAAGGATTTATCTTCGAGATCATTGCCTAAGGATCTTGTTTTATTAACCTCGATAGCTTCTTCTTTGACTAAATCATCATCCTCCAATGGTGATGTTTTAGGCGGGGGAGGAGTTTCATCGAATGTCACATTAAATGATGCTTTGACTTTCATTGTTTGTTTGTTAAGAATTATGTAAGCTTTACTATTTTTTGAATATCCTAGGAAGACACCTTCGTAAGACTTTGAGTCGAACTTGGTGAGGTAATCTTTTGTATTAAGACTGAAGCATTTGCTTCCAAATACTTTGAAATAATTAAGGTTTGGTTTTCTACCTCTTAACAACTCGTATGGAGTTTTTCCTAAAATATGTCCAATGGAAATCCTATTGATTATATAGGTTGATGTATCAACCGCGTTACACCAAAATTTATGTGGAATGGATTGTTCATTTAACATAGTCATGCTCATTTCTTGTAGAGTATGATTCTTTCTTTCTACTACCCTATTTGATTGTGGAGTACGAGGAGAGGAGAAATTATAAGAAATCCCATTTAAGTCACAATATTTTCTGAATTGTACTTCATTATCAAATTCCCCCACCATTATCCGTTCTAATTGTTCATCCATGAAATTGTAAAGATTTTAAGACATAACAGTTATTCCCAAAGTGTAATGCACCCAAATCTTTTAATGTAATGACTCTAAAATGGTGACCACCAATGTATCCTTGTTTCTCATACCTTATTGACTTGAGAAAAACATGCTTTAAAACGTCAACATAAAGTTGGTGAATTCATAGGTTTAAGTAAGTATAAAGTAGGACTGCAAGATTTCTAAGTGTATGACAAGTAACAAATACAATATCATAAAAGTGATTACGAAATGCACTAAGCTCATGACACTGAGGCTCGACATATATGTATGCAAATTAATGCAAATAATGTGCCCGTGTAGATTTCAACACGCAACATCCAAATTGTTCCGACATGGTATACATTCGTTGTCCGACAAACCGGCACAGTGAGTGCTACTCACCCGAATGGGGATGTCAATCACAAATAAATCTATTCATATCATTCGCGCTTACAATCCAGTAATTAACAGTTCATGATTCATGGGCATAGTGGGTTATAGCTACTTAGGCAAACTCGTAATTTGATTTAAAGTGTACTTGCGTCCAATTGTAAAAAAATGTATGTTTCTCACCCCAAAGTTATAAATCATTATAATTGTATAAAAAGCGGGGTTATGAAATCACCTCAAGTGAATGTGTTGATTATATAATCAAGTATGTAAATCGTCTTGGGAAATCCGAATGCAACCTAATTAATTATAGGCCGTATGACTATAATGTATTTTATACAAATAAAATATCACATGTTATATAGTTACACCACCACCTAATAGTTCTCATTTAATTTTAAAAAGTTAAAATAATAATTAAATCGTACTTTGTCAAATATAGGTATATGTATTTGTATCCGTAAAGAAAATATTATTTATGTTTAACAATGTATTATTATATGATTCAACATTTTTATTGATTACGTAATGATTTTATATAATTAATTTAATTGTTTTATAAAATAATGTATAGAATTAAAAATAGTGCGCGAAGCTTTAAAAACCTCATATCTTTATCGTTTTAACTCCGTTTTATACGTTTCTTATGTCCACGGTTTCGTATTAAGAAAATATATCAAAATATTATATTTATAATATTTTAGCTACTGATGAACAGTAACTTTTATTGGTTATGTAAATTTCATAAAACTACTTTTATATATTTAATCCTTGTAACCTTTAAAAACCCGTAACTTATTCATTTTAATCCCGTTTCGTTTGTTCTTTACATGTAGGGAATCGTGACGATATAAATTTCAAAACATTACATTCATAATATTTATTAAATCTGTTATGAACAGTAACAGTGGCCTAGAATTTATAAAAACACTTTTTATAAATTTATTTATTGAAATCGTATAAAATTCGTATCTCCTTCGTTTTAACTCCGTTTTTAGTGATTCTTATGTGCACGGGTTCGTAATTAAAAGCTCTATCCAAGAAAATTATTTCCCAAGAGCCCATTGCTATGAACAATAGCATGTTTTTTTAAAAATATTTTTTATCGTAAATTTGTAAATAGCGTATCTCCTTCATTTTAAATCCGTTTTTCGAGGTTCTTACATGTTTGGATTCCTCATGACAAGTACTATCAAATATTTCCCTTAATTTACCAGATCTGAAACAGTGAGAATTTTTATAAAATAGATTTTATAAAAATACCTTTATACATTTAATTATTGTAAACTTACAAATGTCATATCTTCTTCGTTATAGCTCGGTTTTTCAAGTTCTTTATATGCTTACGATCCTTGTAATGTGTACTAATTTAATAAAACATAAAATATATACTTAGTTTTTCAAATTCTAACAGTACGTATTAAAATAGTTGGTTATGTTTATGTTTTGTATTTTAGGTTTTATAAATCCATTTATTAAGAAATCTTGTACAAGTCTTTTGCCCTACTTTCTACCATGAGTCTTACATATGTTAGGTCCTCTAAATAGTCCATTGTGATTGTCCAAGTGAATAACAAGTCCTCATGATCTTTTATACATAAACTTGTAAATAAAACTTTCAACACAATTTAATTTGCAAACTAAACTTATAATTTAAATAACATTTATGTAAGATGTGTACTTCCATTTTAAGTATTATTTCACCAACATATATATATAAAATTCGAACCATATATATCTTTGTAATATTCCATAAATCATAAAAATAAACCTAGGTGGTGTTTAACATATATAACAAGCATGTACACATAATTAAATGAATGAATTGGAATGTTAAACTTTAAATGGACCTTATAGAAGTGAAGTAGGATGACGAACACAAGCTTACACTTAAGCTTAAACCCAATAAATCAAACCCAAGATCAATCCCTAATTAGGAAATCCTAATTATCTCCTTGCTTCAAACCCTTGTTAATACTAAAACCCAAGCTTCCAAATCAATCCCAAACACCTTAGATATGCCTACTAGTAATGCTAGAACACTTGGAATACTTGTAGAATAAAAATTATATGAAACCCAAATTCCAAATATTGAGTTGTGGGTTATGGAGGCTTTTAGAGAGAGTTAAGTGAAGTTTTTACTTGTAAGAATGAAAGAGTGATTTAGTTATTGTAGGACTTGCCTTTTATAGCAAGAGTTAATGTTTAACCTACCTTAAACTAACCATGGTTGAGTAGTGGGGTTAAGGTACAAGATGTAAGAACTTGTAAGACCTCTCCTCCTCCCTAGAAGGAGGGAGATGCCTAATTGGAGGATGGGTACATTTGACAAGCCAATTACTTGAAGATTATGTTATGTAAGTGTACCTTGTTGGTTAACTAACTAAAAGAAAGTAAACCTTGAATTTGCTTATGTTTCTTATTAATAGATCTGGCCATAATGGGTTGTAGATAAAGAAATAAGTTATTTTTTGTGTATTGGGTATAAAAGTCAGTATTTGTTTGAGTATAGATGGGTCTTGGTGCTTTTGGGTATGCCTAAATGTATTTTATTGTGAAACGTAAGCGTTTTACGTAACTAATAAAAATAAAATAGGAAAAGTTATAAATTATACTCACAATAATTATATAACACTTGCTTTACTTAAACTTTAACTTGCTTGGTGTCCGTTTACGTTGAATGTTGATTTTTAGTTTACGTGATTTAACTATATGATAATAACTAAAAGCGAATGCATAAAACTCTAAAAATAAATAATGGTAATAATTGAGTCGGGAAATGACCTGAAAGAACAGGATGTTACAGTATTCCCCCGTTAAATGAGCCTTTTTTGCAAGGCTCAAGATGCGGCACTTGTCGAGGGTGCGGTTTTTGTGAAGAGATGCAGATACTTCTTCCGGAATTGATCTTCACGTTCCCATGTGAACTTAGGGCCTCTCCTATAGTTCCATCGGACTCTAATGATGGGAATACGACTTTTCTTTAACTACTTGACTTCACGATCCATTATTTCCACTGTTTCTTCAACGAAGTAGAGTTTATCGTCAATGTGTATTTCATCCAATGGAATTGCCAATGGCTCTTTGGATAAACACTTCTTCAGATTGGATACATGAAACTTGTTGTGAACCCTGCTTAGTTGTTGTGGAAGTTCGAGTCTATAAGAAATGGTTCCTACTTTGGCTAACACCTTGAAAGGTCCAATATATCTCGAGTTCAACTTCCCTCGTTTGCCAAAACGTATAACCCCTTTCTAAGGTGATACCTTTATCATAACTCGGTCACCAACTTGAAATTCTAAAGGCTTACGCCTCACATCGGCATAACTCTTTCGGCAATCACGAGCGGCTTGAATTCTTTGCTTGATTTGGACAATCTTCTCGGTTGTCTCATGAATAAGTTCTAGACCGGTGAGCTGAGCGTCTCCGACCTCGGCCCAACAAACAGGTGATTGACACTTCCGACCATAAAGTGCCTCAAATGGGGTAGATTTGATGCTAGCATGATAACTATTATTGTATGAAAAATCAATCAGCGGTAAGTGTCTTTCCCAACCATTCCCAAAGAATATCACGCAAGCGCGCAACATGTCTTCAAGAGTTTGAATGGTTCTTTCGCTTTGTCCATCAGTTTGTAGATGGTAAGCCATACTCATATCCAACCGAGTACCCATAGCCTTCTCAAATGACCTCCAAAAATTCGATGTAAATCAAGGGTCACGGTCACAAATGATTGAGACTGGTATTCCATGTCTCGTGACCACTTCTTTCAAGTACAGTCTTGCTAGTTTGTCCATGGGGTCATTTTCCGTCATCGGTAAAAAGTGTGCAGACTTGGTGAGTCGGTCTACAATCACCCATATGGTATTGTTTCTAATTTGCGTCCTTGGGAGCTTGGTGACGAAATCCATAGTGATATTGTCCTACCTCCATTGGGGAGTCTCTAGTTGTACCAACAAGCCAGATGGTTTTTGGTGTTCAGTTTTGACCTTTAAACACGTCAAACACTTGCTAACATAGGTAGCAATGTTGGCTTTCATGTTAGGCCACCAGTATAATTGCTTTATGTCTTGGTACATTTTATCAAAACCCAAATGAACAGAATATTTTCACTTGTGAGACTCATGCATAACAAAGTCCTTAGATCACCATAGCACGGCAACCAACTTCTGTTATTCAAACACAGTGTTCCGTCCGCACACGATTCCAACTTCTTCTTCCTGGGTTTTTCTGGGTCCTTCGAATTTTCCATCAGCATGCCTCCTACGTCTTCAGACTTGAGGTTTTCTGGTTTTATTGCCTCGGTCTAAGCCTCTAAAATCTGCTTGGGAAGATCCAAACCAATAGTCATAACTAAGGCTCGAACCCGTAATGGCTTATTTCGTTCTTTCCTGCTCAATGAGTCAGCTACTATGTTTGCTTTCCCCGGGTGATAACGAATTTCACAATCATAATCACTGAGCAATTTCAACCAACGGCGTTGTCTCATGTTCAATTCCTTCTGATCAAGGATGTGTTGTAAACTTTTGTGATCGGTGAACACGGTTTTGTCCCATACAGATAGTGCCTCCAGATCTTCAGAGCGAACACTACTGCGCCTAACTCCAAATCATGAGTGGTATAATTCTTTTTATGAATTTTTAGTTGTCGTGATGCATATGATATCACCTTTTCTCTTTGTATTAGCACAATGCCTAACCCTTTGATCGAATTATCACAATAAACGATAAAGTCTTCGCTTCCTTCTGGTAAATCCAGAATTTGTACACTACACAACTTCTGCTTTAGAAATTAGAAAACTGCTTCTTCCTTGTCACCCCAATCAAACTTGGCCTTCTTTTGAGTAAGCTTGGTCATTGACTTGGCAATCTTTGAGAATCCTTCACTGAATCTTTGGTAATAATAGGCAAGACCAAAAAATTGACCAATCTCCGTTGTAGTCTTAGGAGATGCCCAATCTTTAATAGATTCGATCTTGGCGGGGTCCACGTGAATATCCTGACTGTCAATCATATGACCAAGGAATTGTACTTTAGGAATCCAAAATTCGCATTTAGAGAATTTAGCATACAACTGTTCCTTCTTAGGCAACTCGAAGATTAACTTGAGATGCTCTTCATGTTCCTGCTTGCTCTTTGAGTATATCAGAATATCGTCAATAAAGACAATCACGAATTTATCCAAATATGGTTTGTACACCCGGTTCATGAGATCCATAAATACAACAGTTGCGTTAGTCAAACCAAATGGCATAACTTGAAATTCATAATGTCCATATCGAGTTCTGGACGCGGTCTTTGGATTGTCTTCTTCCCGAACCCTTAGTTGGTGATAACTCGACCTCAGGTCGATCTTCGAGTAGACACTCGACCCTTGAAGTTGATCTAACAATTCATTAATCCGTGGTAGCGGATAACGGTTTTTCACCGTCAGCTTATTCAATTCCCGGTAATCAATGCACATCTGGAATGATCCATCCTTCTTCTTGACAAACAAGACTGGAGCTCCCCAAGGTGAGGAACTGGGTCTTATAAAGCCTTTGTTAGAAAGTACTTTTAGTTGGTCCGACAATTCTTTCATCAACTAATCGATAAGGTGCTCGTGCCACAGGTACAGCACCAGGTATCAAATAGATTTGAAATTAGACTTGGCGGGCTGATGGAATACCCAGCAAGTCCTTGGGAAATACTTTGGGAAAATCTTAAACAATTGGTACGTCTTCAAGTCGCTTCCCCTCCAACTTGTCTTCGGCCTCCTTTGTGGTAACATGTGCCAAAAAGACATGGCATCCTTTTATCAAGTACTTTTGGTTTTTGGTACACGAGATGATGTTTAATCGAGATCCGTGTCCGTTGTCACTTCCGTCACCGTAAACAATTTAATGTTTCATTTCCCTAGGGAATACGAACAATCTTCTCGGCACAAACTATCATGGCATGATACATTGACAACCAATCCATACCAATTATGACGTCAAAACTACTAAGTTCTACGGGCATCAGTTCGATGTTGAATGGATGATTTAGCAAATTCTCTAATGGCGAGCAATTTGATAGCGAATTGTCCTAGGGCGACTAGTGATGTGTCTCGGCTTTTTGGCTTAGGATTTGGTATAAGATGATGTTGACTTTATAGTAAGATGGAGTAAAGATCTACCTAGTTATTATGATTATTAGCTTGATTCCTTATGATAAATACTTTTTATGGGTACGTACACAAAATTTTTGTTCTTCAAGAATATCAGTAGAAATTTTGAATTTTGACAAGAGTTTTAAGGTGACTACTCTCAACATGGCATGGTCCTTCCTGAATTATACATAGGTGATCAGGCTATGTATATTTGAGGGCTAACGATGCGATGCTCATTTTTTTAAAATTGTGTTATGTATAAAGAAATATCGAGGAGTTTTGTAAGATGAAAAAATGATTCACAAGGTGGCTGTAAGATTGTTGATATGATGAATATAAAATGGATTGCAAGAAATCGTATGATGGTTTACAAGACAATAGCTAAATGACTCATGAGGTGACAATAAAATAATTTATGTGATGAAAAATGGTTTCATATGGTAAGAACTAGATAATTCATAAAGTGATAGTAACGTAGTTTTTTTTAAGATGGTTTCAAAATAGTATATAAGATGTCAAGAAGGTAATTCATAAGGTATTCGTGAAGTGATTGTTAATAGTTTATAAAATGTTAGTTTATTGAACGATGGTAAAATAATTTGTCAACGATAGTAAAATGGTTTATAAAATGATAGTTTATCAATCCATAGTAAGGTATTTTGTTAATGACATCGACTTTGTTTATGAGGCGATACTAAAATTGTTTATAAGTTGGTATCAAAATAGTTTTCGAAGGAATCACGTGACAGTTCATAATGTAATAGTAAGGAGTTTATGTTGTGGTAACAAATTGTTTACGAATCTATAACAAAATAGTTTTAAAAATTAACCATGGAAACAGTTTATGAGGGACAACAAAGTAGTTTATTGTGTGATAGTGACATGTTTCATAAAATCATAATGTTTTAGTAAGTGGTTTGCATGAATACATAGAGAGCTGAAATAAAATTAACGAAGTTTTCATAATACCATAATTTGATAGATAATTGGGTTCATTGTTTTTTTTCCTCCAAAATACTACATGGTTTCTTAGTACTACAATCCTTCAATACTAGACAATACATAAAAAATGAGGCAGAAGCTCTATGGATAAAAATCCGTGATGACTGATCATGGGAGCCTCGAGCCCCTGAGACTCTCTAGCTCATCCTGAATCAAACCCAACTGGTGCTTTATCTTTTCACGGGCCTCTCTCTCGTCCCTCACTATGCCATGAAGCTATGTCTCGATCAGCTCCAATGATCTAACCCTAGCGCGCAAAGTGATCCTCTCTGTCTCAGCCCTATTTGCTCTCTCTCTATCTCTCTCTCTCTCTCTCAGTGTCAGCAGCTCCTCCTTGATGTCCTCCCACCTTAGTAAGGGCATCTCTAGTAATCGCTCCTGAATACCGCCTATCACCTCCTCGTGTAGGGCTAGTGTCCTCACAACGGTCGCTGCAGGAAAAGTAACTACAGCGACGAGCTCTGGGTGAATGATATCCACCTTGATATCGATCGGGTCCCCAAGATTCTCTTTAGCAGAGACAGGAACAGTGGGTGCAGCCATAACCTGCACAAGTAAGAGTTTATATAAATCGTCTTTATATGAAACCATGTAGGATGCGTGCATTATGAAAGGTAAATACGATGCAAGATGATGCATGGTGAATGAATATGCACACATGGCGGGGATGAAGATGTGATATGGCGAAATAGAATGCATCATGGTACGAATGGACAATGGTATGAATGAGTGATGGTATGAATGAATGATGGTATAATATCATATAAGGTATATTAATGTTTAGGACCTACGCGTTTATGGTATGCTTTGTCTTAAGAAATATTCTAGTATTTATATAATAACTCTTATATAAATAAGTGTAAAATATACGTAAGGCAGGGTAAGTATATATATATATATATATATATATACATATATATATATATATATATACATATATATATATATATATA